>PITA01007332.1:16476-83333 GCA_004023965.1 Spilogale gracilis
GGGGTAAATGCCCAGTAGTGCAATTGCAGGGTCATAGGGTAGCTCTATCTTTAATTTTTTAAGGAATCTCCACACTGTTTTCCAAAGCGGCTGCACCAGTTTACATTCCCACCAACAGTGTAAGAGGGTTCCCCTTTCTCCGCAGCCTCTCCAACACTTGTTGTTTTCTGTCTTGTTAATTTTGGCCATTTTGACTGGTATAAGGTGGTATCTTAGAGTGGTTTTGATTTGAATTTCCCTGGTAGCTAGTGACGCTGAACATTTTTTCATGTGTCTGTTGGCTGTTTGTATATCTTCTATGGAGAAGTGCCTCTTTATGTCTCTTGCCCATTTTTTGATGTGTTCATCTTCTTTTTGGGTGTTGAGTTTGAGTAGTTCTTTATAGATTTTTTTTTTAATAAGTGGAGTTTGGGATAGATGAGGAGACTTGCCCTACCTCAAAGGTAGGAGTGACTGTCTGGAGATAGACACATAGGTCTGTGTGACCTCAGATCTCATGTAGCTTAGTGTGTATGCCATGAACACGGCAAAGTGCACAAATCAAAAATGATAAACATTTTTGCCAAGAGGAATCACCTAAGTAACCAACACTGCATTACCTCTCACTCATTAATAATCTGAGTGAATGTTTTAGAGTACTTGCTGTAAGTTAGTTGAAGTTCTAGGGACCATCTCCTCTTAGTCATCGTTTTGCAATGAGGACAAGCAGGCCCGGAAGAGAGCTCGTATTGGGTGGAGCAGAGACAACCGTGACCGCCTCTCTGCTCAAGTAGCGCTCATGCCTTGTGCTACCTTTCCCTTTTATCTTCCTCTACTCCATCATTTTGGAGACTCCCAGTGAAGCTCAGAGTGTAATGAATAATTTTGGGTTGATTCTCATCTTCCCAGATGCCCCAGGAGGTCAGCTACTGACTTACCAGTCATAGGTATATCTAGGGGAAACCAACATGTCACACATGGGAGATCTGGACACCATGTGACCAGTCTTGCTGGTGCACGGGTCTATTGTCAAGACATGAGACTTGGCAGGTGCCTGAGTGGCACAGTCATTAAGCATCTACCTTCGGCTCAGGTCATGATCCCAGAGTCCTGGGATCGAGCCCCACATTGGGCTCCCTGCTGGGTGGGAAGCCTGCTTCTCCCTCCCTCACCTCCCTACATGTATCCCCCACCCCGTGTGTTTTTCTCTGTCAAATAAATAAATAAAATCTTAAAAAAAAAAAAGAAAAGATTTTCTCTACATTGACTTCCAGCCCTCCAGATTCTGTAATCTTCCTTGTTGTGAGGACAAGTGTTGAGGTTGGCAGGGACCATGGATACAGCTGGAGGGGCCACTCCCCTCTGCACCCAGATGCCTGCTCTGCAGTTGGTTGGCTATAATTTAGGGGCCAGTTATTTGGATTGTCTGTTCTGGGGTTCCTTCATTGGTAAAAATTGGGACAGTGATAGCAACATCCATACAGTATTTTTGTGAGTTAACGGAATGACTATATGGCAAGCATCTAGGACAGTAAGCATCTAAGGAGGCTCTGTGAATGTTTGTGCTGTTATTGGACTCAGGGAGCGTGTGTCTACCCTGAAGGAAGGGCCATGACTCCATGGTTTACCGCTCCATTCCAGGGCGTGTGGTTGGTTCCTAGCATGCACTGGTTGAGGCTGAGGGTTGAGTGAAGAAAAGATACAGGGAGCTAGACTTAATCTCAGGGCTCTGCTAATATTTTTACCATGACCCCTCATCTTGCTTATTTATTCCTTTGAGCATAATTTATATAAAAAGACCCATGCCATTCTGCATCTTCTCTTAACCTTGAAGTGGCTATACTGTGTCTGTTCTTTTAGGACACACAGGCCTGACCTCTTGGTAAGTAGAATCCTGCACTAATTAGAATAGGATCAGATATTTTAGGCTTATGCGGACATGTTCTCTGGTTCTTTCTGGCATTATGAATGAGCCTGTCTTCCCGCGTCACATGGTAGAATGGGAAGAAGGAAGGTACTTGCAGGAACAGCCAAGGAGGGGTTGTCTGGAAGGCACTGCACTGAGCAGGTGGGAGGGAGGAGTGTTCTGTAGGCCAGAGCATCTCTTTGCAATATTTGTTTTTGGGTGTGGGTGTTACATCTTTGGTCCTAAAACGGGATGCTGGGGGGTGTTGACTTAAAAGTGGAAATTAGGAGGTGCTTTTCAGCATTTCTGCCAGCATGCTGCTTCTGTCTCAATGAGATCTGGAGTGAATCTGATGGGAGTTTTGGGAATAATGTTAAAAGCATAAAGTCCAGAAAGCAATCACATTTAAATAAAATAATGGCTACCCGCAATAAATACGAGGAAGCAAATGTTACTCTCAGTGAGAACATCAGACCACTTCATCTCTCACAGTGGAGAACAGACCATCTTCTTTGATGTATCTTTTGCAGATTAATTTTTTTTTATTAAGAAGATAAATAGTACACAATCAACACTTCAATCTGGATAATGCTGAAAGCAGCTGATTAATTTAAAATGAGAGAACTGCACTCAAATGAACTTACCCTGCAAGGAGAGCCTCATGTATCATGAAGAAAGAATTAGATGAAAATGGGCAAGCTTTGTAATAAAACTAAAGCAGCAGGCATCTGGGAACTTAGCCAGGGAGATGCTCATGACTCTGGTTTTTCAAGAGGAAAAATTGGAATTATAGGGTGTCCTGGGATACGTGTTTTTGTTAGGTGGCGTTCTCTCGGTGGGTGACAATGAGATTTCGTGAAGATAAAGGCATCTGTAATATTTGTATTTTTTGTGAAGTTTTGAGATTTATTAAGGTATATATACATGTAGCACGTTTGCTAATTTTTCTGCAGGATGGCGTATATGATGAGGGCTTAATAGAGCTGAGTAGAACATTCTAGAAGTCTGAGAGATGACAAATAACATAGTATTAACTAGTTATGCCTAGGACCAGTATTGCAGGTGCCGTCTTAGGTCTGTTAGGTATTAGGTATTGGCATTTTTGAAGAAGATTTATTTATTTATTTGAGAGAGAGAAAAAGAAGGACAGAGAGAGCATGGTGGTGAGGGGCATAGGAAGAGGGAGACTCTCAAACTGACTCCATGCTCGGCATAGAGCCTGACAAGGGGCTGAGATCATGACCTGAGCAGAAGTCAAGAGTTGGATGCTCAACTGACTGAGCCAGCCGGACACCCCAGGTACTGGCATTTAAAAATCTACATAGCAGATATGACTCATGTGAAGCACTTTGAGAGGTTGTGTATCTTCATTACAATGTAAACTCTCTATGGAATCTGTTGATAATATGTGCTGTAACTTAAAAACTAATGTGTATTCTCCTTTCCAATATTAAAAATGTATCCATCATTCCAAAGATGGACACACCTAATATTTTCACGTTCTTTTGTCTTCACCATCCCCACATGCATTGTTTTTGTTTATTTCACATAGGTATAATCATACTGCAAACAAACTTTTCTATCAAAGCATAGCAATTTAATATGAATAATTAGTAAATTCCATGACCCTGGGCATTTTAGACACATTTGTAGTCACTGCAGTGATCAAATGAATAATAAATCAAAGTTTAATCAATGACTTTTCTGCTATTGGACATTCCCTCTAGTTTCTCCCACAGAGCATCTGCCTTTGGCTCAGGTCATGATCCCAGGGTCCTGTGATTGAGCCCTGCATTGGGCTCCCTGCTCATCTGGGAGCCTGTTACTCACTCTGCCTCTGCCTCTCTCAATCTCTCTCTGTCACTTATGAATAAATAAAATCTTAAAAAAAATAAAACTTTCTGAGTCATGTGTGTCTTATAAGAAGTTTTTACAGTTTCAGTAAATTCTTTATGTATTTCTGGGCAGCCAAGCAAGTGACCTTCTCCTGGAAACACACCCAGCACTCTGTTCTCTGGGGCCAGGGTGCTCTTTGGAACTTTCTGTGGCTGGCCATGGGGATCGGTTTGGATTGGAATGGCACATCATGAGAGCAAACGTGAAAGGAATAAGGAATTCTGTAGAAAGCAGTGGTGATGATGAGGGGACATAGAAGGTTTATTTACCTTCTCCAAAGCCACACCAACTCTCTGCCTCTGTGTGTGACAATCATATGTTCTTGCCAGGTAGTTAATCTAGGCCAATCAAGGCCATCTGGTACCCCAACCGGAGTGGTTGGTGAGAGAGTGGACTCATGGCTTGAGGTGGTCCCAACACTGTAAGGCTGAAGCCATTTATAGCATGGCTATGGGAAGCAACTCATGGTTTCCCCAGCTGTGGCCCAGGAAGCCCCATCATCCTGAGAGCCATCTTTCTGGAGGCAAAGCCAGCATGTGCACAGGGTCAGAGCCCACAAAATCCCAGAGAGGCAGCTGTGGCACCCAGGGTGTCAAGAAGACTGGGCACAAAGCCTACAGACCTCCACACTTTTCAGTTACTGAGTGGGTTAAAGTCCTATGTGATGTAGGATCGTTGAGAAGCTTTTTTTGTCTCCTCCAAAGAAACAGATTGCAATGATGCAGGACTGCTGGGTCATGCTGGGTTGAAGAGTAGGGAGGTTGTATGAAGATAAGTAATGGTGAGGACGGAAAAAGATTAGGAGAAGGAGTTAAGAGCTACATAGGACAGGGAAACAGAGTCAGAATTGAGTAAGAGTATTCTTTGGGTCTGGTCTTGAGAACTCCTGTGAGAAACTAAAGCTCAGGTGAGTTAATTTTTGAACCTAAATTAGAGCATGGATGAAGTTATGAAGCCAGGAATGCTGAGATCTGGCTGATTCCCTGGATTTTTTTTCCCCTACTTTATTTTTACGTGATCACCGTTCACAGGAAACACAAATGTCCAGCTATAAGTGAGCACGAGGAAGGTGTCTTTGTGGTGAGTGGGTGTACACATTAAATATTCTGTAAGGACAGTCTCTGCACTGCCAACATGGGGAAGTTTGTAACCAGACAAGAAAAGGCCGAATTTCATCTGTTCAGAAGTCTGATTCAGAGAGGCGTTGGGGACTTGCCCATATGTGTCAACATGGGCGATTCGCTTTCATTTGCAAGGATCTTGTCTTGCCTCTTGAGTTACAAACTATAAACAGCCTCCTAAGGAAGAACACAATGGACAAATGTCAGATCTAATGCAACTCAAGCTTGGTAAATACTTTATGGGGGAAGACCCAGAATTCTATATTCTCCTTTCGTGGAACACAGTGGGAACTCCGGGATGGGCTCCATGTCATGGCCTTCATGGCGTAGGTATGAATATGGGTTTAATTCTGGAAATTCATGATTCACTTGTCATCCTCATCCTAGAATTCTGGTAGCAGGTGTTCTATAAAATGGTGCTGAGCAAGGAGACAAAGGGATCCTTAGGACATCTGCATTCATTCTGGTAACTGCTACCCACCAAATCCCTCAGTTGAGGGTCTAAAACTCATACACATTTTTTTCTGGGAGAAAAAAAAAAACATTTATTACAGATTTCCATTGTATCCCTGTTGTTTACAAACAATCATTGATTTGGATTGACTCCTTAGAGAGAGTTGAGATATTTTTGCCTGTCATCAATTTCAACCCTGACTCTACTGATGAGTCACACATGAGGCAAGCGGTCAGGAGAACAGGGGGCTCTGTGAACTGCATGGGGGGTTTAGCTACATAAACTTGAAATATCTGTATGTATGATTAAGAGGCAACAAAAACAAGCAAGAGTAATTCAGCATTTATGATGTGCCAGTCATAGTGCAAAAGGATTTATAAGCATTACCTCATTTTGTCCTCACAATAATCTCATAAAGAAAGCAATGTAACCACCATTTTCCAGACAAGGAAAATGAGCTTGGAGGGTAAACAGCAGAGCTGAGGAGCCCTCATGTTTCTGGGCCTAAAGCCACTGACCACCTCTCTTCTATCAGGAAAACCTAGGACGTGAATCTAGTTCTTGATTCCAAAATATGTGTTCTTTAGTTTAACAAATAGAAATTTCGAAGTACGCAACTAATGAATCACTGAACATTATATGGAAAACTAATGACTAATGATGTGTATTTACTACTCAATTTAAATAAAAAAATAAAAGTATACAGTGAGAGAGAGAGAGAGATGATCTAACCAAATATTTTGGGAAACATTATTAAAATATTTGTGGTGGCTGGGTGCCTGGGTGGCTCAGATGGTTAAGCCTCTGCCTTTGGCTCAGGTCATGATCTCAGGGTCCTGGGATCGGGTTCCACATCAGGCTCTCTGCTCAGTGGGGAGCCTGCTTCCCCCTCGTTCTCTGCCTGCCTCTCTGCCTATTTGTGATCCCTCTTTCTGCCAAATATATAAATAAAATCTTAAAATATTTGTGGTGTTAAATGTATAATGCTTTGCAAATTAATTTCTAATTTTAGCATAGATAAAAAGGAAGACCGATTATTGAGCCCAAAACATAATGACAAATCAACAAGGAAACATTCAGAGTGAAGGTGGGAGGGGCCAGTGAACACAAATATTTGAGGGTTTTAATTTTTCACTTCTGAAACAAGGAAAACGTACCTACTTTTTGCATAACTTAAAAAAATTCATACTTTCCTGAATCATAGTTCTTAGAATATTGAGCGTTTTAATATTTGAGTGGTGATGTGGCCTGTTTTCAAGACATTAAGCTCACACCAGAAGTTGGGGCTGGGTCTCAAAAAATAGACTGGAGCAAATCTCAAAACCCAACTCTAAATGATCATTCTATTTTAGTAATATATCTTCATCATGGTTCTTCTTCCAGAAGCTGTATGTATTTGGATTAAAGTTTGAAAAATGCAGTTAAAGAAAAACTCTAAAAAAGTTACCAGCGATCAGAACTCTTAAAAATAAAAAAATAAAAAATATAAAGGGTCTTAGTCGTAATCGGAATAGAGACCTATTGATCCTTGGATCACACACCTCATCCACGGCTGTCCCGACACTGCTGCCCATGATGACCTCGCTCTCCGCGGGGGCTCAGGGGGCCTCCCAGTGATCCCAGGGCAGCAATGGAAGGCTTGGACTGCCAGTGGGTGTGTGTGTGTTCCCTCCTCTCCTCACTGCTGTGGAGCTGGGCTCTGGTCAGGCGGGCATGGGAGAAGCCTCCATCCTCCACTGGGTGATGCCTGGGCCTTCCTGGGCCGGCCGGGTGCACAGGGTCGCATCTTGGGGGAAGGGTCTCTGCAACCTCTACCCAGAGCCGAGTGGTGGGTCGAGTCATCATTATGAGGCTCTGTGCTCCAGGAACCCACAGGCCTCTGGCTTTAGAGCCATCCCTTGCCCCTGCATCATTCATTCTGCACCAACTGAGAAATAGATTTGGGCTCTAGCCTGGTGGGGTTTCAAATGTCAGAATGACTGGCCAGCTGGGTAGCTGAAGATGGCGAGGTTTGGAGAGATAAACGGGCTCTCTCCTGAGTCCCCTGAGGTGACAGCCATAAGCTCTGTCAAGCACCCTCCTTTCCTGAAAGACGGGGAAGTGACTCGAAGCAGAGCTAGGCACAGGCCAAGTGCCCAGCAACCCTGTCCCTGGAGAACCAACTAAGGATGGTGGACAGAGGGCATGGCAAGACGGATTTAGCACCGTATGGCTAGAGAGACAAGCAGTGCAGCCTGGAGAAGGGAGGGGGCCTTCCTGGAAATGGGCTTGTCTCAGGGGAAGGTGCCAGAACTCGCCCCACCGCACACAGCTCTGAGCACCGGGCTCCCTGTGGCGATGTCCTGAGCAGAGTTTGAAACATTAACCTCTGAGCAGGGCCATCATCTGATTGAATTTGTCTGGATATCAGTGATATGGTAGCATTTTTGAAATTCTCCCCAAGTGATGCTAAGACCTGGCCAAGGGCGAGAAAGCCAACAGGACCGTCAAAGTAATATCGATTTCACCAGAGAGTCTTCACCTCGACTTAATTTTGTCACGAAGGCACAATGCGTCGGGTAGATTAACCCAAAGGAAACGTGTCAGGGAGGCAGTCAGCGCTGATGTTCAAGGTCAGGAGGCCCATCCAGCTGGAAACACACTCAGTCGTGGTGAGAATAAAGCACCCCTGTCCCAGGACCAGGGGCCGAGGAAGGTCGCTGACTGCAGTGTTCACCCATTAACATCAACATTAGGAACTGTGACCCGGGTCCTGGAGAAAAAGGGGGAGAGAGTTGTTTTGGGGTGGGAAGCCATCATAGTCCAAACTTAAGTTGTTTATAGGCAGAAAGCAAGCCTCCCCACAATACCATCGATTAGGATGAAACAAGATCAATCCTGAGGACAAAGAGCTGGAGGGCATGGAGAGGCGGTGTGACAGGGCCACAAACACAGAAGACAATCGGAAGAATGGAAATTCAGAAAAAATGCAGGCTTGGCCTAACCGAAACTACTTCAAGTATCACATACATTCAATAGCATCGGTGATTTCTGACACAGAAATTGGATTTTTCCGTCAGAAGCTATCTGGGAGGAAAGGCTGTGCGATCCAGATCCCCTCGTCCCCTGTGTCCTGAGGGACTCTGGCTTTTCCTGGCAAGCAGTCAGTTCCCTGTCTCCTCCTTTCACCAGAGGAGCTCGGCTTTGTACTTTGTTCTATCCTATATGCTGAGATTTTGAATCAGACTTAAAAAAAAAAAGTCCTGGTTCTTAAAAAACAGGCAGCTTAGAAGCCATTAAAGTTAACATTACATATATATCATGATCATTCCAAAAAGTGGGCTCAATAATCTTAGATAAGTCCTTTACTTGTTCTTCCTTTTAAATCACGGTGCTCCCAGTGGTACAACTCTAGATAGAAAAGCGCAGGGTGGACCCCACCCTGTTTACTGGGCTTCAAGGGCAGAGTGAGACACGAGGAGGGCCTGGTGACAGTTACTTCTGGCCAGGCATGTGGCCTGCCTGCTACATGTAACCACCCAGGGTTGGAACAGCGAGGTCCACTCATCCTCAGACTTTTGACTGTAGGGTGGGTGGAGCCCCTATCCCCGTTGACCCCTGAGGGTCAACTTATTTTTTTTTTTATGTTGTATGAAATCCATTTTCACATATTGTTTAATAAACACAAGATTGGTAACCAAAATCATCGGAGGGAAAATAAAAGCATTCCGAATGCATGTGTCAAGCTCCCAGCCCTCCCAAAGAAAGACATGCAAATAAAATGAGTTTGTTTATGTAAACAATCAGAGACAGATGATGGCAACTCAGTTTGAATGAGGGTAAAATGGTCTAATTTCTTCTTGTACTACAGCAGCTTCTCTAAATTTGTAGGTAGTTCACGCTGAAGCCAGAAAACAAGGTCTGCAAACTTCTATGGAAATGTGGAGGGTTTAGCATCTCTGAGCTGAGAACACAGCTTTGAATGAGAACACAGGAAAATGGGGACCGAGGCACATCTGAGGGAGCGTGCATACACGTGTGTGCTCGGGGTGCACGCCTGGGTACCCGAGTTTGACAAGGGGAGACATTCATTGTGGAAGCAGGGCGGTGAGCCCTGGATGAGCAGGCGTCACTGTATCGAGTTTTTTCCACTGATGGCTGGAGCTTGGTATCTCATTTAAAACTCTCTGAAACCTTACACTGCATGTTATGGATGAGGAGGCTGGCTTAGGGACCGCCTTAGGGCTCAGCTCCCTGAGCTGCAGCTGCAGAGTGGCTATTCAGCCGAGGTCCCCGCGGTGCAGACTCCTGCTGTGCTCCTCAGTTATGCCGGCTCCTGCATATTTTGTGTATTTTGTCCTTAAACAATAATGGCTCCACACTCTGGTTCCTGGTTGGCTAAAAGCGAATTGAGCTAGTCCCATGTCTGGGAATCCGGATGAATCAGTCCGGAGAGGTCTCAAGGATCTGATTAAAATTTTTTATGTGTAAGCAGGTTTGCAAGCATAGTTTTGTGATTTTCATAGCTGGGTTGAAAATGCTGGAAGTTGGGATATTTTATTCTAATTTTATTCTGCATAATATGGTCCACTGAGGATTCCTCCAAGCCTAATGAACCAGCACAAATAAGTTATCTCACATAGGTTAATGCAGCAAACGACAGAGTTTTTCTAACCTTTCATTTCAATCTTTGTTGTGGTTGTATTAATTCAAATATTTTGTTTGCTTTTCTCACTCCCTTTTCACAGATGTCTTCATGTTCCCTTATTTAAAAAATATGTATATTTAGTTATGGAATTATTGTTTTATAAAGAACAGGTTTAATGAAACTAGTTTGGCAAAAGAAAAAAGGAAAGGAAAGGAAGGAAGGAAGAATGGAAGGAAGGAAGAATGACATGAAGGAAGGAAGGGGAAAAGAAAAGAAAGAAAGAAAGGAGAAAAGAAGGGAAAAAAAGAAATCTGGAAAGATAATTACCAAAGTCACAGATTCCTGCATCAAAAAAACAGATTTGACCTTAAAAGGTCTGGCAAGGCAGAGGCTGCTTTCTCTCCCTGTCCATTAGAAGCCTAAACTTCTTCACCTGGACTTCATAATTCCTCCCTTCTTTTTATTGAGAAAAAAAGCAATAAAATGGTAACAATGGAAGAAAAAGACCAATATCCCTTGTAACATCAGAGATAGTTCATCAAGTAGATGTTTTTTTTATCATGAAAATATAATATAGATATGTGTGGATATCTATTAAATGTCTGTTATCTATCTATCTATCATCAATCATCTATCATCTATCATCTCTCTGTCTTCTATCTATCCAGCTATTATCTATCTATCCATCACCTATTTATCCTCTATCTACCTGCCTACCTGTGAAGAGAGGGAATGAGGGAGTTAAAGAAGACAACCCCCTCCCCCCAGATTCCATGTGGTTGAAATATCTGAGAAGGAAGAGGAATCTCCTTCATCGCTGGTCATGTCAAAAGACACTGAAACAGAAAACAGACTTTAGAGATGGGAAAGGCAGTTTGGCAGCTTCTTTTGTGAGCCTTGAGGTTATTGTTATCTTTTATGTACATATAACCATAGCATTATTCCAAGTCACTTTCCATGTTGCCAATTCCTAGGTTTAAAACTACAATAGTCCAACAATTCTTTATCTGGTATGCAAATTGGGATCACATAGATTACCCTGCTCCTCTTCTCTAGACCTTGTATCAGAACTCTTCCTCCTCTGTGTATGCTTTGTAGCAAAAGAAAATATTGTATTTTACAATTCATTGTTTGGTATCATGTTCCTAAATAAAACTTATTTTCTGATTAATATTTTAATTAAGGAGAATTTGTATATCTTTTTATTTTGATAAAAACTGTCTTTAAGTCTGATTGCAATAAGCTACTACAGTGACATTCTATTGACTGCAAGAATCAGCTTTTTTCTTCTTCTCCTGGAAATTATTCAAAAATCAAATTAAAAATAAAACCCAGAAAACTCAACTTTAAGTAAACTAGGAGATACATATAATTCCTAGATTCCAAGAGTATATAAAAGACTAACAAAGGTGGGGCACCTGGGTGGCTCAGTTGGTCAAGCATCTGCCTTCAGCTGAGGTCATGATCCTGGAGTGTCAGGATCAAGCCCCTCACCAGGCTCCCCACTCTGTAGAGAGTTTGATTCTCCCTCTGACCTTCCTCTCTCTTGTGCTTTCTCTCTCACTCTCTCTCTCAAATAAATAAATAAAATCTTTTTTTTTTTTTTTTTTTTTTTTTTTTAAGAGGGAGAGAGTGGAGAACAAAGGAGTGGGGAAACGAAAAAAGTAAGGAAGAGTAATGGAGGTGCAGAGGGCTTAGTGGCTTGAGACCCAGGAAGCACTGTGTGGAAGGAGAAGAGAGCACACTCCTGAGTGTAAAAATCCAGCCTCCAAAACAACACAGCTGGGCGTCAGCTCACAGGAGCAGAGAAGGAGCATGAAGAGCACAATGTTGTGGTGAAAACCAGGAAGCATGGAAAATGACTCTCTTCTCCTCGGCCAGCAAGAACTTCATTCCATGAAAGCTAAGGTGTTGAATGATGAGATACAGAAAGGAGATACTGTAATACTGATGTGCAGAGAGTATAAGGAAAAAAGAAGAAGAAAAGAGAAGCCAACAATACTAACAGATAAAGAACATTCACTGGAGAAATTTTGCCCTAGAGAAGATACAAATTATGATAAAAAATTTTGGCTTAAAGAAAGAAAAGCAAAACAAATCACCCTCCCTCCAAATTCAGCAAATAAGGGCCTTTATGAGAATTGACCACAAAATGAGAAAAAAAGTTAGATATCATGGAAGAAATGGTATGGCAAGGAGGAGGTGAAGCAGGATCTGGCATAACTCTAGGGAGATATACATTAGAAGGAAAACCATTATAAAAATAAAGGACAGGATGGATACCATGGAAGACATAGTAGGGGACATAGAGGAAAGAAATGAGAAGAGTAAGCAAAATAAAATGAAAATAAAAATGTGTTGAAAGAATAGAGAGAAAATGAAAACCATAAAGCATATGGAAAGGTGATCCAACACATGTACAACTGGAATCACTAAGGACCAAAACCAAATCAATAATGTGGAAAAATATTTAAAGAGAATTGAAAAAAATAAAATAAAGATGGCAGTTTATATCTTGAAAGATTATACCAGATGCTAAGCAAAATTTTCCCTAAAATGTTTCCTTCTCAAGTATAGAATGGTGGTGAGATTGGAACTTACATACAAAGAAATACTTGGGAAACCAGACAAAAAGAGCAAATCATTTGTTATGGAAACAAATTAGACTCAGACTTCTCCATAGCAACATGCAAGACATTCAGTACAAGAAAAAAGTAAAATTATACCAAAGTATGTACAAGGAAAGAAATTGTAAACCACGTACAATTGTTCTTCTACAATAAAGGCTATGAAATAGGAGCTTTCAACAATAAAGAACTCAAGGACTATTTTTCTTGAGAGACTTTCTAGAAGACATTGCTTAGAAACTTTTAAAAAAGCCCTAATAATATAAATAAAATAAAAAGGAAATAAATAAATAATATTAACCCCCCCCCAAAAAAAAAAAAAACCCAAAACAAACTGGAAAAACTATGGCCAAAGACTAGCAGAGGATACAGAACACTTCTCTTAAATGATTACAACAAAAGTTGCTGTGGATTTTAGAGTGACTAGAGAGAATGGAGATGTTGCATACACCACAGGGAAGTTGAAGCAGGATGGGAGGCAGAGGGTGGGCAGTGTGCTCTCTGGTCACCTCATCCTATAAAGTGGGAATGGAGGGATAACTAAGAGTTTACAGATCCTCTAATAAAAGTTTAGTGTAGGGGCGCCTGGGTGGCTCAGTCATTGAATATCTGCCTTCGGCTCAGGTCATGATCCCAGAGTCCTGGGATCGAGCTCCACATTGGGCTCTCTGCTCAGCGGAAAACCTGCTCCCTACTCTCCCCCCTCTCTCCTTGCTTGTGCTCTCCCTCTTGCTGTGTCAAACACAAACACAAACAAAACAAAACAAAAACAAAACAAAAAAAGCTTAGTATAGTGGACAGTACAAAGCAAAACACTAAGAAAGATACTATGGTTAAATTGGATGGGAAAGAAGACAGAGAGAAACACAGTCAGAGAGGAAACACAAGCAGGGGGAGTGAGAGAAGGAGAAGGACCCTGGGATCATGACCTGAGCCAAAGGCAGACACTTAACAACTGAGCCACCCAGGTACTCCCTGAAAAAGAAATTTTAAAAATACTGTACAGTAATGGAAAATCAATGTAGGTGGATGAGTCATAACAGATTATTAAATATTCTGTAGAAATTTATCAATTAAATAGCATAGCACTGGTGTACTAATATGTAGACTAAAGAAAAGATCAAAATGCATGTACATACATATGTAGTTAATATAGATTCAAGTTGGTGTCTCAAATCAACAGAGACAAATAAAGACTATTCAGTAAATATTATTGATAAAATGAGGCTAGCCATCTGGAAAGAAATTAATTTGGATCTCCACCTCACACTGAACAGCTGGGAAGACTCTATGTGGGTCAAATATTTAAAAATAATTAATTGAAATTAGAATTTATTTTTAAACTTGCAGTGGAGAAGTACTTTTAACTGTAATTTAAAATGCCTAAACCACAAAAAGGCAGTCAGGAAATTCTAGTACATTAAAGACAGTCATCACAACCACAAGACACGTACTTGGTAAAAAGAAATACAAGTGATTGGAGAAACGTTTCAGTTGGTATCACAAAGAACTGATTTCCTTAGTTTATAAAGAGATACATCTGATAATGTGGTTAAGCTCCGTCAAACTCTGTTGATGGGCAAAAAGTTGGAAAATTCATTAATATTCTCTCTTAGTAAGGCTGTGGAGAACAGGGGATCATGTATTGTTAGTGGAGATGTGAATCAGAGAACTTCTATGAGAGTGTGTTTTTTTTTTTTTTTTAAAGATTTTATTTATTTATTTGACAGAGAGAAACACAGCGAGAGAAGGAACACAAGCAGAGGGACTGAGAGAGGGAGAGGCAGGCCTCCCGCGGAGCAGGAAGCCCGATGTAGGGTTCGATCCCCCGGGTTTCCAGGATCATGACCTGAGCCGAAAGCAGTCGCTTAACCAACTGAGCCACCCGGGCGCCCCAGAGGAGAGCGTGTTTTACCAATATTGATCAAAATTACCAGTGCTTATCCCTTTGGTTCATGAATGCTACATAAAGGAATTTATCCTATGAATATATTTGCACATAAAAAGTACATATTACTGTATTATTCATTGCAACATTGCTTTTCATAGCAAAAAAAATCCTGGCTTTTCATCAATACGGGACGGTAAAATTAATTCTGATCCTTTCCCCCTCCAATAAACTACTATGAAACTTAGAAAAAAAGGGAGCTCTTCAAGCAGGAAATGGAAATTTCTCCAGTGTGCATAGTTAAATGACTAAACCAAGATGCAACACATTCTGGGTCACATTTCCCTTTGTGTTAAAAAGCTGTAACATGATACAGCATTGTGATTTTTGCTTGTATGTTCATGATGTATGTCTAGAAGGATAGCCATCATGGGAGTAATGGTGCTTCCTGGTTGATTATCTGGTTGGCGAGCAGATGGGTGGTAATCATTTAGATCCTAAATGTAAACACCAGGGAGGCTTCTCCCTGCAGTCTTGCCCTATTTGACTTTGAAGCACATAATTTTTTTCCCCCCTAAGAATTGAGTACCTACCGAGAAGATCAAAGTTACTGTATTCCTCTACATCTGGCTGTAGGAAAATAATTCTGAATGGATCCAAGTGGGATCTCTAAAACATTTTCTACATCATGAGACTCTTTGTTTTTTGCTACGGATATTTCCAGGTGCCTCCTTGTAAATTTTCATGTAATGGACATGTTTACTTTTCCCTATAAACATTTTGGCAATTTTCATCTCAAGCGTCAGTTATGCCTGGGATGTGAGTTTTTCCTTATACCTTAATTTCCCAACTAATTTTGCTCGAGGGCTTGATATCAATGATTTTAATACAGTTGATCCTTGAAGGATGTGGGGAGTAAGATGTGCTGACTTCCCCTTGCCCCATGCAGCTGAAAATCCACAAACAATTTTCAACTCTCTAAAAACTTAAGTCCTAATAACCTACGTTGAACTCTGGAAGCCTCACCAATAAGTCTAATCATGCATATTTTGTATATGTTATACCCTATATTCTTGGATAGAGGAAGCTTGAGCAAAGAAGATATTACTAAGAAAATCATACAGAGGGGAAGATACATTTAGAGTGCTGTGCAAGATTTATCGAAAAACAAATCCACATCTACATGGGTCTGTGCAGTTCAAACCCATGTTGTTCAAGGGCCGACTGTAGTTTCAACAGCAATGAAAATTGCTCTTTTAGGTCTTATGGTGAGAACTGTGTTATAAAACTGCACATTTAGTGTTTCTATTACATGGCATAGATGACAGAATTGACAGTTACAGGTTATCTCTAGTCTTAGGAAGTTTGAGATAGACAAATTTATTTATTTAATTTTTTAATTTTAAAAGATTTTAGTTCATTATTTGAGAGAAGGAGGGAGAACGAACATGGTAGGGACAGAGGGAGAGAGAGAGAATATCAAGCAGACTCTGTGTTGAGTGTAAAGCCCCCAGACTCAGGGCTTGATCCACAACCACCAGATCACGACCTGAGCTGAAACCAAGAGTTTTATCTGAACTGACTGAGCCCTCAGAATTTGAATTGATTTGATTTGATTTGATCTTTATTAGGTTTTAAGTTTTTATTTAAATTCTGGTTAGTTAGCAGACAGTGCCATATTAGCTTCAGGTGTGCAATGTAGTGACTCAATACTTCCAAACAGCACCTGGTGCTCATCATGCCTGGTGGACTCCTTAATCCCCACAGGTGAGCTGAGGTTTTGGGGTAGTAGCGTAAGTGATGAGAAAGATGCATGCAGCTGCACAACTCCTGGTGTCCAATGGAGATGCAGGTGTGGCTGACCAATCACCACTTCAGCAATCTGTGAGGAATAACCACCTAAGTCCAGATACTATTTTCCAGTTTTCCTTGGGTTTCCTTTTTGGTCTAATGGTCATGTCAGAGAGAGTTCTTAAATTTGCATGTGGTTGGGGTTTGTCAAATTTCCTTTCCGACATTGATTTCTCACTTAATTCCACTGTGTTTGGAGAACATACTTGGTGTGATTTCTGTTCTTTTAAATTTACTGAGGCTGTGGGATGTTGCCATGTGCTTGAGGGGGATGTCCGTCCAGCTGTTGTTGGATGGACTGTTCTATATATGTCTGCCAAATCTACTTGGTTTACAGTGTGGTTCAAGCCTTCACTTTCCTTGGTACTTCTGTCTAGTTGT
Source organism: Spilogale gracilis (assembly GCA_004023965.1). Taxonomy (NCBI): domain Eukaryota; kingdom Metazoa; phylum Chordata; class Mammalia; order Carnivora; family Mephitidae; genus Spilogale; species Spilogale gracilis. The sequence continues at coordinate 33,207 of PITA01007332.1, forward strand.
ATCTAGTGCTAGAAAGCAGTATCAAGTGAAACTAAGCAACTGTCTTGTAGGACTGAGCTAAATTTGTGATTTCTTACTTCTAAGTGTATGTCTCAATAAATAGTGACATTAAAAACATCTGGCATTTCTAAGATATTATTTTAAATGAGCCACTGCATACCACTGAACCTTATCCCATTAGGAACCACGTAAAAGACTGAACTGAAAGTATCGAGACTCTGGAAATAACGGCGTAAAGTAGAAATTAGGCCGCCTAAATTTAGGAGCATCTGAAAATCTGAATGTATGCCATTTGTCTCAATGCTGGATGGGTATTTCCATGGGCTGCCCATTCCCCTGTTAGGTAACATAATGAGTCGTGCCACAGTTTCACAAATTCCATCACTTTTTCCTGGTCTGCAAGGCTTCTCGTAGGAAATAACCCAGAACGGCTACTTTTGGTTGGTTTATTCTCTATCACAGATGCTTGCTGCTGTTTTTCCTTAGATAGTTGTGATTATTACAACAAAGAATTCTATGTGGAGAGAAGAGTTCTGTAATGTTTGCAGCGGGGACATGGTGTATTCACCAAAACCCATTCTTATCTCTTCCTTGGCTCCCTTCAAGATGGGTGGTCCACTAACCTTGTGTCTCAGGGTCTCTTTACGCTTTGAAAAATAGCTGGTGACCTTAAAAATGCTTTCATTTTGTGTGCCTTCTGTGTTTTGATATTTACTGTATGAGAAATTAAACAGAGATTTAAAATAGTTAATTTATTTTAAAATAGCAATAATAAATACACTACATGTTAACATAAGTAACATGTTTCTCTTGAAAAATAACTATATACCCCACCACCAAAAAAGTGGGAAAAGTGGCATCATATGTTTGCAAAGCTCTTTAAAGTTTAATTTAACAGGATGTAGTTGGATTTACATACTTGTCTATATACTCTCTCTCTTGCAATCTGTTGTTTTGGTTGAAATATATAAAAAAGAAATATGACCTCACACAGATATGTAGTTGCAAAATGGAATAGCATGTTGATTATCTTCTCATTGTTGACATTAATTGTAGCTATAATTATACACATTCTTATTTTATTCTAAAGCAAATCTGGACAAGAAGTAGTTTCTTAACATGTAAGGATAGTTACAATAAAGTTCACATATACTGCCACATGAAAATACTTTTATTTATTTTGTACTTTGAAGATACTTTTCATTCATGCATGATTTTTTGGCGCGTGAAGTATCGATCATTTGGAGAATATTGTCTCACCAGTTTATGCAGATCTTCCTTTAAGTCTTGGAAATGTAAAAGCCTGAGCGGCATACACTTTCACAAACCACAGGGTCGAAGGAAGGAGGAAACTCTAAATTGGTGGGGCCATGGGGCGTGAAGAATGATGGGCTATGAGATTCTTCCACTGAAATAAAATCGGGAGCTAATCCAGGAAACTCCACGGGATGGTAGTTACCTCTCAGAGTTGGGAGAATTACTGGCTCGCGAGCAATGATTGTCCACATTCTGAGGGAGACATCTCAGCGGGGCATGGTCCCTGGTCTCCCACGTACATTGCACATGTGGATAACAATCATATAGTAATCTTGGTTTGCAAGTCATCAACCCCATGTAGAACCATCTGTACTGGAAAGGCGGTATTGCTTATGACCTAGACATTATGATGTTTGAACTCGTTAGTGGTGCTTAATTGGGAAATGAAGTATCTTCCCTGGGTTAAGAGTGACCGTTCCATCATTTGAGGAAAAGAATTAATGGGTGTCTGAGCGCTAGAAGGGTTGGGCTCTGGCAGAGGCTGCTCTGGTTTCTTCATACCTGTTTCCTTTCCCTTGAGGACAGACTCAGGCTCAATTTTGGAACATTTCTTGTAGTTAAGTGGGGTTATTAAGCACACGCTGTGTGACGATGTTTCCAGGCTGCCAGAACCATTAGTATGGGTCCTTTCTTGAGTGAAAGGATATTCTGTTGTGTTAAATAAGACATTTATCTATTACTGTTATGCTTAACACCAGCCTGACTTAACTAATACAGTGGTGTTCCACTATTTAATGCTTATGATATACTTCTTTCATAGTTTCTGTGAGCCATACAATGTCTGATTTGATAACAGGTTGGTGAAAAATGTCATGAGGAAGGGTTGGCTGATTACTCAGTGTGACTTAGAGTATATAGCCTAGCAGCCAAAAACCTAGTGAACATATCTTTATTACAATGTGATAGAATCAGAGTGATGTTCATGATTCCACAAAAAACATCCAAAAGAAAGAACATTTGCAAACCTCAGCAGAAGCCACAACAGTGACTTTTTCTAGAAAAGACTGAGGGCTTTCTACATTCAAAAACTTCAGAAATATAAGCTGTACCCTATTTTCCCATTTGGTCACCCCATAATTTTGAACCTAGGATTTCTCTGTGTTTGCTCAATCCTTATGATGGGGAATTTGGTAATATCCAATAATATCCCCTTGATTCCAGTTAGGACATCCCTTAGCACTGAGAATCCTGGGATGATTCTTTTTTTACAACAGGCATGTCTAATTAGTTTTAAAGTCAACTCTTAGAAATATATTGGATGTGGTGCCTGGGTGGCTTAGTCAGTTAAACATCCCAATTTTGATTTCAGCTCAGGTCATGACCTCAGGGTCATGGGATAGAGGCCTGTGTCAGGTGCCTCACTGAGTGTGGAGCCTGCTTGAGGTTCTCTCTTTCCCTCTGCCTCTCCCCCACCCTGCTTTCACACAGTCTGTAAACAAAAAATGTACGTCATCGATTTTATTAATCAATGCATAGACAATCTTCTGAAATAATCCAGTGAATAATGTTTAGGCATGTGAGGAAAATATTCCACTTGAAAGTATTTCATAAAGTAAAATAAGATTATAGAGTGGCTATTATAGATTTCAATTTGATTAGAGAGGATTTTATGTATCAGAGAAATAGAGATAGAAAAAGAATGTATCAAAAGGAAGACCTTAATTAACTAAATAAATTGGATTTGGAAGCAATTAAAGAGTAGGTTTAAGCTTGCAGAAAAGTTAATCAGTAATACTTAAGATAAAATTAAGAAACAGTAGATTGAAACAATTTAGAAAATAGAATGAAATAGAAAATAGCATGATGTAAGTTAATCTAACAAAAAGGGAACTCTTGATGAAAATGAAGAAAACAAAAGAGAATATATTAGGAAAGGTAAGCTAGAAAAAATTATCCAGAAGAAAATAAGCAAGCCTCCCAAATTGCCTGTTAAGAAAACTCATCCATTTCTTCAATGAATGCAAAAAAAGGTTATGTACTAAAGAACCACATCATCTTCAACAATAAAATGCATAAAGAGGTTGTGGTATATCCAAAAGAATGGAAAATCATAAAGTGATAAATGATGAGGAGTGCCTGGGGGGCTCATTTGCTTAAGTGTCCAACTTTTGGTTTTGGCTCAGATGGTAAGATCGAGTTTCACTTTGGCTCTGCACTCAGTGGGGAGTCTGCTTGAGTATTCGCTCTCCCCCTCTCTCTCTGTCCCTCCCTCCTTACTCACACTCATGCACATGATCTCTACCTCTCTCAAAAACATGTATATGTTTCAGAAAGTGATAAATGATGAAGGACTTATGCCCCAGGTATAACTGAGAGAACAGAGGCAGACATAAAGAAGTAGGTGTCTTGGTGGTGCCTGGGTGGCTCAGTTACTAAGCGTCTTCCTTCGGCTTGGGTCATGATCCCGGAGACCAGGGATCGAGCCCCGCATCTGGCTCCCTGCTCGGCGGGGACCCTGCTTCTCCCTCTCTCACCCCCCACTACTTGTGTTCCCTCTCTGACTGTGTTTCTCTCTGTCAAATAAATAAATACATAAGCAGGGAGGAGTGAGAGAGGGAGAAGCAGGCTCCCCACTGAGCAGGGAGCCTGATGCTGGGCTCGAGCCCGGGGCCTCCAGGATCATGACCTGAGCCAAAGGCAGACGCTTAGCAACTGAGCCACTCAGGGGCCCCAAATAAATAAAATCTTTAAAAAAAAGTATTTTGTGATTCTATTTATGTGAGGACATTATACTTAAGACCACAGGATTTCTTTATTTTTCCATTTTTTATGTGTGAATACATCATACCATTTCCAATACTAATGCCTCACTATGTGGCCCATGCTGATATCATTGCCTGCCATCAAAACATCATTACTCGGCTTTTTTTTTCCTCCTTATAGATGTCTCAAACTAGATGTAGCATACAGAAAATACTGGATTCACGTTAGGGGGATTTAAGTTCTACAGCTCCCTCCACTACACTAGCAATGTGCAATCTTGGGAAAATCATGTAGTTTCTTTGGAGATCAGTTTCCTCAGTGGCGTACTAGGTAGTAGTTGATGGTTTGGAAGCAATGAAGTCTAACTCCTGAGCCAACATAATTGCAACTGTGCAATTTGATTTAAACAACAGCAACGACACTGTTTTCTTTCCTAATTACAAAGGTGTCAACCCCATTCTTCACTACTTGAGTATAACCTCTTCAAAACTTTTGATATGCAGGAAATACTCATTTTTTAAAGATATATTTATTCATTTGAGAGAGAGAGAGAGAAAGAGAGAGAGAGAGAGAGAGAGAGAGAGAGAGAGAGAGAAAGAGAGAGCTGGGAGGAGGGGCAGAGGGAGCGGGAGAGAGACTCCCAAGCTGACTCCATGCTGAGCTTAGAGCCTAACGTGGAGCTCAATCCTAGGACACCCGGATCACAACCTGAGCCAAAACCAAGAGTCTGTTGCCTAACCTGACTGAGCTACCCAGGTGCCTTATGTAGAAAATATTCTTATAAAGCTCCAAAGTAAATTATAAGATATCCATAACTATCAATCACAAGCAAACATGATCATCAAGCAGATACTCTGAATAGCACACGTTTGTAAATATAAACCCGAATTACTAATGTGCCTGGTGGTCTTTTCCCTAATAAATGTAGATATTCCTGAAACAAATGGGAACTGGAGCATTTGTAAGCTCAGGGCTTTCCAATTTGACAGTTGTTCGGAGACCACAAGTTATTAGCACTTGTGCTGTGCTTGGAAGCCATTTTTGCAAAAAAAAAAATAGGAAGCAATTTTATTCTAACATGGATTTTAAAGCAAGTGCATTGGTTTGGAGAGCACACAGGGCAGAGGTTTCCATCAAACTGACACTTTGGATAACGAGCATCGTGGGGAAACTTGGTGTCACTTGCCTCTTGCAAACTGTGACCAGGATTTGACCTTAGAGGAGCAAAAGGAAAATTTCTTTTCTAACAAAATTGGGTATATAAGTGTGTGGCATAGAGAAGCAAAATCTCAAAAAGAGAGAATTCCCCCAGCGATGGATGAATTATGTGCTCCTTGTATACATTTTTAAGACTGTTGAAGTTACAAAGAAAAAAAGTCAAACCAACTAAATTCCCATTTCTCAGAGTCATGATACATTTTTTTAAAAAATTGCAATCATTTGGCATATTAATTCTCCATTCTGCTGTTCTTCACTTAACCTCCAATTACATGAATTTCCCTACATCATTACTTGCTTTTTTTTTTTTTTAAGTTACATTTTGTGATTGTACCTTGTGGGTCCATTATAGTCTCTTTAACCATTATTCTATGTTGGAGATTCCAGATTTTTGCTCTTACTTACAAAAGTGAGGTGACTATATAAATTTCGTATTTCTGATAATTTTCTCAAAAATTTTGCTGGAAACATAATTATTGGGTCAAAGGATATCCTAATGTTAAGGGTCTGTGAACATATTTTGAAAATATTTTCTAGAAAATAATTTATCACTTACATCCACCACGGTCATGAATTCTTAATTTTCTTCATTAATAAATTTGTGTGCATTCTTACTGTTGAACAGTTATAAGTGTCTCTGATCTTAACACAAGCTTGAAAGACTTGACTTTTCTCTTGTATTCGGATTTGCCTTGACTTCCTTCTGGAGGTCAGAAGCCCTTTTAGAGCTGTTCATGCCAATACCTGGGGATAAACATAGGTAACAGGTCAAAGCAACTTTGAGAATTTGCTTTGACCACTTTGGGGCTTTGCTCGATGTAGTGGGAAATTATCTACTTGCATGAGAGGCTGCAAATAATTAGAATCTATTTGTCTACTGGTTGAACTATTTATATCTCTGGAGATATTTCAAATAAAATACAGGATATATATATATTTTTTGGTAAGTTCATAATGCATGTTTCCCAAAGCAGAGTGATACAGCAGACAATGCTTAAAATGTTCAATAATATCATTACATAATAAGGCATATATCTAGTAATTCTTTACATCCTTTCATTAGATCTTGTCTGGATTTGTCATATGACCTGGTTTCTACTTTATATGGTAGTTTTTTTCTGGAAGCATTTTGTTTTCCTTAAAGCTGTCTTCCTGTGAAACTTGCACCCAGGACCCTGGCTGGAGCACTGGAAATATTCACAAAATTAGTTGAATGGAGGGCTGGCTGCATCAGTGAATGCTTATAAGAGTTTTACTTGTAGGAAACTAGTTGCCAGTTTAGTTCCAGGATAGTTAACCAGTTTATTAATTTCTCCAAGGTTAGGTGTTGCCCTTCTAAGCTGTTTCAACAAATGAACGTTACCTAATGTATATATTTTTTTCCAACCTCTTTTGTGGTTATATTGATTAGGACATCAATCTACCCATCTATAAAGTGGGCGCAAGGCTTGGAATTCAAGGACTAATATAATTGAAACACGTAAGATGGGGACACAATCATGGAGTTGGTAATTTTTAAATTTCATCAAGATATAACCCAAAAATATATAATCCAATGTAATAAATTACTATATGCCATCACTTTCAGAGGATGGAAGTCATTTTAGCATCCCCAATTAGGAAGGAGTTACCCTCTTTGTCCCCACACACTTTCTTTGCACCTAAGAGCCATCACTTTGAATGCTTTGTGCTAAATTCTTTTGGGAAAAGTTTGTATAACTGACAGGTATTTATGTGCTTTTTTTTTTTAATTGATTGGTTCTTCTCTTTTTTTTTTTTTAGTTTAAATTGTTTTATTTTATTTATTTTTATTATTTAAATGTTTATATTTTAAAGATAAATGGCATTAGCCAGCTATTAACCTATTTATTTTCTAAATCCAACTCTCTTTAAGTTTAGACATAACTATCAACCAAGTATTTTATTTTTTATTTACTTATTTTTGATTATTTTAAATGACCCCTCCACTCTGTATGTTTTCCCTCTATTCATGCTGAATCCTTTCAAAGGAATTATCCAGCTTGGATCAACAGGTCCTAGCTTCACTCCTCTTACTGAAAAACACAAAATACAATACATCATGGAACTCTCTTAAGAGTTCCATTGGTTTAAACCAGGAAAACAAATCTTCAGAATAGCTAATTAAGTTGAATTATAAAAAAATCCATACAACCCATACAACTGCCATTTCATGGGATTAGGAATCAGTTCCTATGTTCCTGGGAATCTGATCCTGCTAGATGAACCCTTGTAATACGTCCTCCCTACTCTATCCACCTGATCATTTGAAGAAAGAACATTCATTCTAATAAAAAAAAAGTTATTTGATGACCAAATATCATTTGTTTTCATTGGGCTGAGGACCACTGATATGTTGACACAGGCTGGCATCTGGGAACTGGTGACAGAAACATATTCTTCTCAGGCTGGAATGCTGCCTGTCCTTAGAGTCCTTCCTGCTGGTGATACTCCCTTGGTTACCACAGAGATTACAACTTCCTTGGGGGAGGTGGTGTCACACTGAGCTGATTTGTGACCTTCATATTGGGTAGCAGTTCAGCTTGTCTCTCTTTTGTTCTTCATCTGTTTTATGAGAAATATCTTCCTGTAATTCTGAAATTTAAAATGAAGTAACCTCTTCACAGATTTAGAAAATAAATGATATTCAACAGCTTATCATACAGTGCGATGGTCCCTTGTTTCTCTCTAACCCATCTTCTTTCTTTCAACCGAAGGTCATAATTTGAGTGCGTTTTTTTCATTCTTCTGGAAGCTGATTCTGTATCTGATGAAGTATTTATTTGTTTAATTACTGACTGACCACTCGATTGACTTTGCACATGTGTAGTGACTTCCTGCCAAGGACCCCAACCACTAATGCATCTTGGGGTGAAACAGGAAGGGCACCCCTTCCCACCATGCATGCATGCTGGTGGCAGAGCTCGCTAAGGGAAGGTGGCTGGAATTCTGCTCCCACTCAGCCCATTAGGTGACCCTCTGTGTACAGGTAACCTTCACAGCAATGTCTATATTATCCTTGCTTCCGACTGTGATGGACCAGGAATGGACCTTCCCCTCATCAGCTCCCCCTAGACAGCATCCTGCTTATCCCTGATGGTCACTCCAAGGTCCAGGTCTGGGTCTGATGAGACTGATGACTTTCTCATGTTAATTTTTTTTTTTTAAAGAGAGAGTGCAAGCAAGCAGGGGGTGAGAGGGGCAGAGGAAAGGGGAGAGAGAATCCCAAGCAGACTCCTCGCTGAGTGCAGAGCCAAACGCTGGGCTCGATCTCACGACACCATGATCATGACCTGAGCAGAAACCAAAAGTTGGATTCTTAGCCAACTGAGCCACCCAGGTGCCCATCCCCTGTTAATTTCTGCTGTCCAGCTTCTGACATGCCAGAAGGAGGTCCACCCAGTCCTTTTTGAGTACTTAAACCTAACGTGCACTCAGTGTTTTATCTCTGAACTTCTATGCATGCGCTAAAAACTCAAAGACACGCTTCCTTTAAATATGACAAGAGGTACGTCCAAACGCCTGTGGACATATGGCTTTCTGGAAGTAACTTGTTTTGAGTCAAACTTAGCCATATGCCCCACATAGTTGTCTGAGTCATGAATTTTGCCAGGTTCATGGTATAGATATTAAAATAAAACTCTGTGTTCTGTGGCTCAGGTTTAATTTATGACTCATGACCAGAAGTTGTTGGATTGGATGAATGTACATTAACAGGAACTCAGCAGATGTTAAAAATAAGCCATCCTTGTAAAATATAAACTTTCTCTGATCTGGTGCCAAACCCAGTTACGTGGGGTTATATTATGGATAATCAAAGAGAATGAAACAGCAAAATTAACGTGGATAGGGATCAGTGGATCCTGAAAACAACCTTTTGAGTTATTTGATTAGTTTGAATAATAACAACTATTCACAATTCTGCCAATTTCAGGCAGTGAGGGAGACTCATTGCCTCCTATAATTTTGCAGTCTTTAGGATTCGACCAATGGGATCCCTTAGGTTGCCTTAATCCATTATTTTCCAATGTTACTGCAGACAATCTCATAGAAACCCAAAACAATAGTGGCTAACATTTACTGTGCCCTGACTTTGCCATGGGGTTCTCCAAAGCTTTCCTAGTTGTTGGCTCATTTAAGAAAAATACAAGAACATTGGGATCTGAAACCCTCTTTTTTGGTGCTTTTAGGGGCCGCAAGATCTCTTTCAGGTCTGTTCCTCAGTAATTCTCCTCTTGACCCATTTCCTCTCTTAACACACGGTCACAGATGACATCTAGGGAGTCTGACCCACTTAACTCCCCCTCGGATGGGTCTTCCTGAGTCAGATGTTGTCCTGTGTCCAGTTAGCATGGGTCCTGAGGTACAAACCTTGCCACAGGCTATCCTGGCATGACTCCAGGCATAGAGAATGCCCCGATGTCTTAGATTCCTGGTGATTGCCCTGTGAACCTTTCTCCATGTTCTTGTCATCACAATGGAAATTGATCCTTCCTCCTATAACATAGACACAATTACCCTTCATTAATGCAAATTGAATCTGTGGTTTCAGTACTAAAAATTCATTCGTTGATCCTATGGCTCATGGCAACTGCTTTTGTGGGATTCCAGCTACACTGGTAACTCGGGGCTGGTATGGAAAAGTAGACGGAACTCAGCCTGGGCGATGGGGATGGGATAAAACCTGCATTGCTTCTCAACAAGGAAATGAGCACAGTCATGGTCATTTAGCCCTGACCTGGGGGAAGAGGGAAAGAGTTCTCGAGGGTCTCTGGGACTCCACCCTCCGGCCGACTCACCTCCAGATGCCTCACCTCCAAACACCAGCACACTGAGGATCATGTGAATTTGGGCAGGGAAGGGAGCATGAATATTCAGTCTGATGGTGGGTGTTTCACAGTCCTTAGGGAATAATGTCGGTGTTTGGCTGGCATCCTCCCAGCCCTCCATCTTCCCTCCTGAATCTCCTTGATGGCCCTGAGTTATGGCCAGAGCCAAGTCTGATGAAGCCGGGCCACATGGGGCATCCTAAACACTCTGGGAACATCCGAGGTTAGCAATTCAAACTGTCATAATGATCTACCGACCTTTGAACTCTGGCAATAGGGAGCAGGTGTCCTGATGTACCCAGGATTTCCCGGTCTCAGGACTGATAGGACAGATGAGACATTCCAGTCCTGGGGCAAGCCTGGATGTTGGCCACCCGCAGTCATTTTGTGGGTTTTTTTTCTTTTCCCTTCTTCCTCCTCCTCTTCTTCTTCTTCCTCCTCCTCCTCCTCCTCCTCCTCCTCCTCCTTTTCTTCTTCTTCTTCTTCTTTTTCTTCTTCTCCTTCTCCTTCTCCTTCTCCTTCTCCTCCTCCTCCTCCTCCTTCTCCCCCTCTCCCTCCCCCTCCCCCATCATCGTTGTCTTCTTCTTCTTCTTCTTCTTCTTCTTCTTCTTCTTCTTCTTCTTCTTCTTTTCCATACCACAGGCTCTGTCTCCTTCATTTTTAATCTCTGTAAGTAGCCTGGCACTGGGGCAGAGGAAATGCCAACTTCAGGCAGTGAGGGAGACTCACCGCCTCCTATAATGTTTGCAGAAAGAAGGAATGAATGGATTAATTGCAAAAGGCTGAACATCAGCAAGGAAAAACAAAAACACAAGAGGCAAGCTGCTGATTATATGGAGCTGGGGGGAGGGAGGCTTTCCCTGCAGCCCCCCACGCAGCTGGAGCTGGAGCTCTAACCTAGAGGCATGCATTTCAATGCTAATGACTATATGGTGGTGTATGATTCCCAGGGAACAGGGAACATGATGCTGAGTAAGCTGCCCACTTTGGAATCTATTGCATTTTAAGTGGGAAGCAGAGAACAGAGCAAGATGCTCTGAGGACATGGGCTAAACCTGCTTCTAGCTCTGACTTGGCTCTATTACTCACTCCTTGCCTTGCTATTGATTGCATTTAATTCACTCCCAGATTTGTGGCAATATAAGTTTCAACAGAGAGTTTACTATTCAGCAATGGTCCTCGTGGCCATAAAAATCTCTATTTCACTGTCGATTTTTCCAGGATTTTGGTTTCGGGCTGTGGCTCCGATAGCATAGCATGTTTTGTGAGGGGCTGAAAATGATTCCTCACCGTGCTTGGACCCATCTGTGCCCTGATATATCATTATAACCGCTTGCCAGTCTAACAAACATATACTGGTGCCCATTCTGTGCAAGAAGCTGTTCTTGGCTGGATCCCCCACCTCTAAATAATCAAGCGACGAAGGGCTCCTGGCCCAGGCTGATTGGAGATCTGAGCCACCCAGACCAGCTGCAGGGGAGCACAAAGCCTGGAGGAGGATCCTGGAGGTGGTGTGGGAGGAAAACATCAGAGCAGGAAAGCTTGCCGTGAAGTGATGAGTCTGAGGCACTTGGCAGAAGGCGAGTCTAGGCATGGGGAGATAAGGAGCGATTTGGGAAATGATGTGCAGGCGAGGAAGCAAGGGATAGAGGTGGAAAGCACAACCAGCAGAAACTCCCTGATCTGAAGACAGGATCTCGAGAAGCTTCTCTGCTCCTGGGCAGAAAGGGAGTCCAGCCAGGCAGTTAGCCCTTCGGCAAACAATAGAACATCATTAAAAGCCTCAGCTCCTCAGCTTTAAAATGAGGCTGCGAATCCTGCTCTCCTGGGAGTTTGGGGGATAATTAAAAGACATGATTTATGCAGGCTGTAGAGCTCGGAACTTGGTGAGAGTGGTGTGTTGTTGCTCATTTGAGAATCTCTTTTGCGGACCTCTCTAGTTAGGGTTTTAGACACCTGCTTGCCCCTGCGGGAGGCTCTTAGGGCAGAGCAGACCACTTCTTGGCTCTCGTGGCCTTGCAGCTCAGTGGTCAGGGGAGGAAGAATATGCAATGAAAACAAAAACTTGTGAATTGCCAAGAGCTAAAAGTATGGTGAAAATGCCACTGAATCCCACCCTGCCCCCCAGCTGGTAAAGCTTTCACAGAAGAGTCTGTGGGGGTCTGTGGAGAGGTAGTAAGTGGACCAGTGGTTCTCAACGTGGTTGTCATGAATGGAACTCTTGGATATTAAAGACCGGCATCCCACTCCCACCTCTGTGCTCCCTCCAAGGTGGTGGAGAGGGGAGCATCATGTGACATGAAACAGGGCCCTATATGTGGCCTGCCACCTGGAAAGGGTGCAGACATGGGTTGGGGCACATGGAGGAGAGAGCAGGGGCATTAGGCAGAGGCAGGAGCAAGGGCTGTGGTGGGAATTTGGGGGCACCCATGGCCAACAGCTAACAGTTAGGCTTGGGTGCATACAAGGAGAAGGACAGAAGGACGTGCAGGTCGGGGCCACATCTTTGAAGGCTGAGCAAAGGGGTGTAAATGACCACTGGTGGTCTTTTAGCAGCAGAGTCATGTTGTAGATCTAAACTTTAGAAAGTTTCACCTGGAAGCAGAGAGTACATTCTAGAGGCGATGGCAAGAAGATGTCGGTGGGGTGGACACAGGACCCAGACGCCCTTTTGCAGATGCAGTTTGGGCTCTTACTCAATCCTGTTGCACTGGATAATCTCCCATCCCAATGTCAGCTGATACGAGACATTTGTGAGCTTCCGCCAGCCAGGTATCATGATACATTTCCAGGCTCCACGGGTCAGGAAGTGGTCATCTTTGGTGAGGATGAGGCACATTACATGTCTCCCACATCCTGTACTGAGGAAAGCCAGATGGACAGATAAACGAAACAAAGTGCTTCCATTTCTGTGGATGTATGCATTTATATACACACGGAATTTCACCGAAGAAGGTGACAGTTGACTAGGAGCACCGAAGATGTGATCAGGGATAAAATCGAGACTCCGAGACAGTCTATGGGACAAGGTGATTGTCCATGAAGACAGGAGGGAACACCCGTCCTTTCACCTCATGTTAACACTCAAGGCACCACTTGGGACGCAGCCCTTCTTGTACGAGCACTCTTGGGTGAGCGACTCAGACCCTGCTCTTCCCATGTCTCCTCTCTGGGAAAATAGAATAGTGATTTATCCTTCCACAATTGCTGTGAGGATGGAATGATGTAACAAGGTTTACAAAACATCCAGTGTCTCTGCTGATTCCCTGATACCTAAGCTAAGAGTTTCTGCACGTCTCAGTAAATACCTGTTGAACAAAAGAATCCACATTGATTTTTGTGTTGGCACAACAAGGATATTTCCTGTGGACTTTTTTCAGATTTCCATATTTTGACTTTTTTTTTTTTTTTTTGCCCTGGAGACTTCACACTCATTAAAACAATGCTTCAGAGAGAGAAGACATACCCGTTAAATCAATAACTAGTTTCGCCAGTTTGACTGTCAAGTAGATTTCTTTTTGTTCATCTGAGCCAATATCAAGATAATGCGATTATAAATCAGGCTTTGTGGGGACACCTGGGAGCCTGTGGGAAAAGCAGGAGAGAGAGAATTTCCCTGGAGTGCGAAGTAGCAGATCAGGGAAGCTGGAGGATTCATAGGACAGCGCCCCTTGAGGGAGTGCAGAGTATTGCATCCGGGCTGCAGGAAATCTAGCCTTGCTGTTGAGAGCAGGAGGAGAGGGCACAATGCAGGGCTAGTGACCTCCAGGCCAACCTCTCAAACTGTGCTGGGTGGCACACGAGGATGGGGACAGGTCCCTGCTGAAAGCTGCCTTTTTTTAAAATTTATTTTTAAGAGAGACAGAGAGCACAAGCAGGAGGAGAAGCAGAGGGAGAGGAAGAAGCAGGCTCCTCCTGATGCCGGGCTCAATCCCAGGAACCTGAAATCATGACCTGAGCTGAAGGCTGGCGCTTAACCCACTGAGCCACCCAGGCACTCCGGAAAGTCTCCTTTCTCATGCACTATTTGGGCTTGTGCTTTGATGAGGGGATGGGATTTTAGAGACACCTAGATTGCTAGTACAAATGATACAGTCATTCGGATTGCAGAGACCTTGGGGCCCACGCATAGGGCAGACATTTACAACAATGCTTCTCAAACTCAAGTGAACATCTGCATCTCCCGGACCGTGCCCCAAATGCTTTAATGCACAGATAGCCAGGCCCCACATAGTTTCTGAATTGGGAGATCTGGGTGGAGCACATGAACTTGCTCTTCCTACAGTTTCTCATGTGCTGCTGGTGCTGCTGGTGAAGGAATTCAGTGGGCTTCAGATCCCTTAGGCTTCCTGTATCCACCAAAGGACCTGGAAATTCTCATGTGCCCCAGTAGACATGCTGAAAATACAGTGGCTCAACCAACCTAGGGTTGGGATTAAGATGACCCACAGGAGGAGAATTTGATGATGGAATCTGGAGGCAGGCATCCCAGGAATCAACACCCCTGAAGGGGCAGGAATCTAAGTGATGGAATATTTTAAGCTCAGAATTGAAGATTCTATTTTGTAAGTCAGCCTCAGTTTCTTGGTGGGTCCTAAAATGTATTAAATTTGATCTGGCACTTGAATAGATGGGAAATTATGTGGATCATGGGTCATAAATAACAGTTAAAAACTGAAAAATTTTTGCCACAATAATTGGAGTATAATATAGGTACATTTGGAATCTCGTTGTTCACCTGGTCATTATCTGCTTCTGTTCCTTTGATTGTAAGCCCTTTGAGGACAGGGACCTAGCTTGTTTTCCTCATCTAAAGGCTCTGCCCTGACTGGTGCTAAACACTCAATAGATATTTGATAAATGAACACATGAGCAAAAGAAGGATCAAAATATGGTAGAAGCGCCAGCAATGATATGAAGGAGTATAAAGAAATAGTACACAGCCATTAAATTATTTTCCAATAGAGTCAAAGTTATATAGACATGGTGACATTATAATGTTAATGGTACAACCCAGAATTCTGTATGTTCCCAATATGCAAAGGAAGTAGTGTGAGCAAAACATAACTCCAGGAAGGGGATTTGGGGTCATGGTTATTTTGTTCTTTCTACTTTTCTTCTTTTCCTAAATTCACTTACATAATGTTGGCACAGCCTCTTGGATGAAAAAAATGCTATCCAAGTAAGTGCACATGAATATTGGCCAACATGCCCCTATTAAAGAAACATTATTGTAAATGAAAGTTATTGCTTTAAGGAATGTAGCCACAAAAGCTACAGTGATCAGAGCATGGGGAAGTGGGAATGTAATTTTAAGGACCTAGCAATCCGTGGCCACATTATAGGAGCAAATGCCAGAGGTGGGAAATAAAAGAGTTCCAAACGTTGTTATTGTCAGTGGAGGGGCCCTTCATTCTGCAGGCCTGGTGGGTCAGGATGCAGGAAGCTGGCAAGGCAAGTGGGTGTCCAGGGGGGTTGTGGGAGGATTGCCTCATCCACGGTCTTGATCTTCCCATTGCAAACACAGCAGAGGTGTTCTCTGTACAGCTAGGGAGGGAATGGACATGGAAACTTCAGAGACTTTGTCTTGGTTGCCTCACAGAGGCATGGGTCAGCTGGGAATAGATATATATGTGGACAGAGATATGACTGCATCAGTAGATGTAGGTAAAGATATAGGCACAACCCAAGTACAGATGAAAGTGTGGCTCTAGATGCAGATGCAGAAGTGGCTCTAGATGCAGATGCAGATGGGGCTCGAGATGCAGATTCAGGTGCCGACGTAGGTGCAGATGCAGATGAGGCTCTGGATGCAGATGTAGGTGTGGCTCTAGATGAAGATGTGGATCTAGATGCAGAGGCAGATATACATGCACAAAGGGATATAAATACCCCATGATGTGTCCTGTATTTGCTCCCCAAACCTCCTCTCCCTACTCTTATTCTTCATGGATTACGTGTGTGCGCGCGTGCGCGTTTTATGTGTATGTCATACTGTTTTTTGTCCCCTGGCTTTTTCTTATGCTATTTCCTCCTCCTGGAAAACCCCTTTTCTTCCTCTACAGACCAACCTGTTCAACAATAAGCCCACAAATCACACTTTCAGAAAACTTTTCTATCGTCTTGGGGTGATGGGCGATGCTTTTTACAATCGCACAGGCCCCTGCATTTTCCTCTGCCTTGGCATTTATCGTGCAGGGAGACATTTGCTTTTTTTTTGGTTATGAAGGAGGTAGAAGAATATAATAAAGTATTTCTCAATACAGGGTCCCATTTTTCTGTAGGAGATTGCTAACTTACACCTGATCACAGGTGGGAGATTTCAATGGCCACATATTGGTTTGTGTTTATATTTCAGTTGGTGCCAAGAAATGCTTCTTTCGTTGTCCTCCACTAATGAGAAAAGCACGAAGTGAATTAACTCATGAATGATGTGGTTTCACCCAGTGGAGGCCAGATGGCACCATGACACACCACGCTAATAAATCTCACTATCACTGGAACACTGGGAACTGGTGGGAAGCATGAGTCATGGCAGGTGCTTGGGCTCACAGATACACAGTTGCAATTTACTATTGAAAACCACATCCCCTGCCTCATTCATGTATTATATTAAATTATGTTGGTGTTGAGGTTCTTCTGTTACCTGTAGGTGTGCTCCAAATCATATTTTCATGGGACCCAAAGGAATTTATGCTTGGCATTATGTCTTTAGATGATTAACACTACTATAAAATGAGTCACAGGTTGAGAAGACTGTGGGAAAGCCTTCCTTCCCCCATCAAAGAAAAGTTTGGGAAACAGAGATTAGGAGGTTAAGTATGTGGACTCCAGGGTCTAATGGCTTAGGGTTAGATTCTTCCTTTCCCACTTACTGTTTGAATGACCTTGGGAAAATTTCTTTTTTACATGTCCTTTTTCAACAAGGGCACTGTTTTTGCCTTCGTTATGTGGTTTTTGTAAGATTCAATAGGATAATCCATTTAAAGTGTTTAGTACAATGAAGTCACCCTGGTTAAAAACAAAATCCATGCTATCATTACCATTACCATCAACCTCCAGGCAGGTGTTATACCTTATTCAATTATGTCCCTGAACAAATTCAGGTGTTTGGAATACATTGAATATTTTATAAAAATCATTTTAAAAGGATGGTAATCTTTTTCTCTTCTATAGTTCCTCAAGAAGCGTCTTCTTGCATGACAGTTTCATGGCTCTCGAGTCAGTCTTGAATGAACTAAAAACTATGTCAACAGCTCTGTCTTTTAGCACTTGGCCTTTCAAAGAAGCCACCAGCCCCCAACTGGAAGCCATGACTCCCAGAACCCAGAATGGATTCCATAATCTCCTTCACAGCTAATCACTTCCAGTCCTTTCATCTTAGAAAATGATTTATTCACTTTAGGAGTGGTTGTGCAGGACATCCCCAAATCCTAGCTTGACATAAACCCGGCCCCCACCTACACTCTTTGTATTAACTCATCATGTCTCATTGTGTAGACTTCTGTGTTAATCCACATTCACCAGGTCTGCGGGCTCCTACTCAGGGCAGATCCTGCTGTCTCAACCTGCTTCTACCAGCCTGTCTCATACATAGAAGGCTGTCCTTACCTTTTCCTCATGCCATGAACCTAGCTTCCAGGGGATGAACATATTTCCACAAGACCCTTTGCTATTTTCTGATGCTTGGATCCCCTCTGCAGGGATCCGTTGTCATCTGAATGATGTCTAGACTTGTATAACATGGAGGTTCTGCCTGTTCATCCACTGGGAATTTCTAAGGCACTAAGAACCCAGTCCAAAATACATCCTCATTCCATGGGGGCATGTCTTGAGCCAGACTAATCCTTCCCTCCTCTCTTCCAGGAACTTTCAGAAGTTTCCTTTAGTGTGAATATGATTTTCTCCAAATTCTTAAACAGTAAAACTCACAGATCAGACCTGTGAGAGGAATCACATCGAGTTGGGACTTGAAAACGGCCATGTTTTTTCAGAGTGAGATGTGGAGGCAATTTCTCTTGCGAAAAGCTCATTATTAGCACAGATGATTGATAGAAAGATGTCAGAGACCTGAACAGGCATCTTAAAGTATGAAAAAGCACGGGCAGCAAACCCACCAACAGATGTACAATGGCATTCAGGAAGAAAGAAGGGAAGTTGAGGATATGTGCTCATTCTTCAGGCATGCAGAAAGAGTCCAGAAATGGCAAATCTGGAGAGGCTGTGGAACCACAGGGGCCCTCATCCGTGGCCAGTGGATTGACCCTGGGAGCCCTTTCTCTGGAAAAACAAGTGAGCCAAATATTTGCACACCTAACTTCTGAATTCTGGCAGGTGAATTTACTGCTCTGAGTTTCGATGTCCACCTTCAAATCAGAAATGAGTCAATATAGGGGCATCTGGGTGGTGTAGTTAGTTAAGCTTTTGACTCAATTTTGGCTCAGGTCATGGTCTCAGGGTGCGTGATAAAGCCCTGCATTGAGTCCCACGCTCAGCGAGGAATCTGCTAGAGGTTCTTTCTCTTTCTCTCCCTCTCACGTTTTTTCTCACTCTCTCTAAAATTAATATATAAATCTTTTTTAAAAAAAGATTTTATTTATTTATTTGACAGAGAGAAACACAGCTAGAGAGGGAACACAAGCAGGGGGAATGAGAGAGGGAGAAACAGGCTTTCCTGGAGCAGGAAGCCCGATGTGGGGCTTGATCCCGGGTCCCCGGGATCGTGACCTGAGCTGAAGGCAGTTGTTTAACCAACTGAGCCACCCAGGCGCCCCATAAAATAAATATATAAATCTTAAAAAAAAAGTCAGTATACTCTCAGATTTGCTGTGAGGATCGCATCAAGTAGTGCAGGCAACCCTCATGCTACACAGCAGTACGAGACACTAACAGAGTGATTGTGCAAGCTGGAACCCGCAAGACCATCTTAATATTCATGGGGACAAAGATTGTTTTGTGACCTTTGAAAAACTTGTGTGAAAATGTTAAAAACACTCTCATTGTTGGCTACAAATATATAGGGAATAAAAACACAGTAAAATTGATGTTTTATAGTACACAGTAATTCTACACATCATGAATGTCGAAAATCAGTGTTTTCCATAGATCCTGAAATGAGCAGAACTGACACACAAGTTTCTAGATTGGTGGAAATATTTGAAAACTGCAAATGAAATCATCCTGGAGGGAAAGAAGCATTTTCTTTCGGAGTCCCAAGCTGGCAAGGGTACCCTTCCCTTCTCCTGCTCCGAGGTCCTCTGCCATCTGCCTAGATCTATCCTCAGGCCAGGGCAGTGCCCATCATTTGTTCCAATGGAAGCAAACAGAGGGTGAACTGCCTAGGAGGCCCTGAGAGTCTTGAAAGGGAAGCTTTCAGGAGTGGCTAACTTCTGCCTGCCCAGCTACCACAGGGCTTCTCTGCAGGGGCCAGACTGATGCAGGCCTGCAGGAGGACTGGCCACTCCAACACCGGTGGGAAGATGCCTGCTCTGCTCCTCTGATCCTGACCACTGCACAAGACTGTTTAGAAGCCAAGGTGAGTTGGCATTCATGCCATGACACCTTACTGGAGGCGGAGCACAGGGAATGCATGTGAAAATGCCCACAACCGGGCACCTGGGGGGGGGGGCTCTGTCCATGAAGTTTCTGAGTCCCACCTCAAAGTCCCTACAAAGTCAGGAATCTCCTTCTCCCTCTGCCTCTGCTGTGTGCGTGCTCTTTCTCTGTCAAATAAATAGATAAATAGGTAAAATATTAAGAAATAAAAAGGAATGAAAGAAAGAAAGATAGAGGGAGAAAGGAAGAAAGAAAGGAGAAAGACAAATAAGAAAGAAACAAAGAAAGGATGAAAGAAAGAAAAAGAAAGAAGAAAGTAAAACAAAAAGAAAGAAATGAAAGAAAGGAAGAAAGAAAAAGAGGAAAGAAATAAAAGAGAAAGAAAAATGAAAGGAAGAAATAAAAAAAACAAAAAAAGAAAGAAAAGAAAGAAAAAGAAGCAAGAAATGGAAGAAAGGAAGACACAAGAAAGAAGAAATTAGAGAAAGAAAGAAAAAGGAAAGAAAGAAGAAAGGAAGAAAGAAAAAAGGAAAGAAGAAAGGAAGAAGGAAGAAAGGAAAGAAGAAAGGAAGAAAGAAAAGAAAAGAAAAAGGAAAAGAAAAGAAAATGCCTACTACCCTTCGAAAGGACACTGTCCTTAAATCCCTCTTGGACATTGTGATCATCTCCCTAAACATGCAAGTTTTTCAAAAAGCAAGTAAAATAATCTGTCCTGAAAAACTCAATGCAGAGAAGAGAGGGATGCCAGGTGAGATGTTTCCCCTGTACCCTGGCAGAACAGGAGAAGGAAGACTGCATTCACCCTAATGTCCTAATTGTAGAGGTGAGCAAATTGTGGGCAAGGGGAATCCATGTCTACACCATAGTACTCTGCCTGGAAAAATGCCAGAAGATGTTTTACCACAGAGCAGCCTTTTCTGAATGTGCCCCATAGGAGGTGAGTCAGGATGGAGGAAAAATGAAAATCTGACACTTGAAACTGCCCGGGGAACCCTTGCTGCCCACTCCCATCGAGATTCCCAGCAGATAGATGCAGTTGGAACCTCTGCTAAAGGATCGATTATGTGTCATTTCATAAACCTACCTTCCCAGGGAATTTTCTTCCAAGGGTTTTTCATTTGGAGAAAACCTGATTCAGGGAAGTCCCAGGAGCTCACACACCCTGACTGAATGGATACTGGTTGCCCACTGCTTAGCCCCTAGCAACAATGCCTCCAACTCTTGTTTCTTTCTCTCTTTTTTGTCAAAACAGCATAAAATAGCTAATTCTGAGTTGTTTTGATGAGAAATTTATTTTTTCAAAGTGTATAAAAAAGGAACAAAATTCAATGGAAAATGATATAGACTTTCTTTCTTTCTGCTTTTTTTTTTTTTTTTTTTTTTTTGTAGAGAGGGAGAGAGTTCTGGATGGGGGGAGGGACAGAGGGAGAGCTAGAGAGAGAATCTCCAGCAGACTATCTGCTGAGTACTGAGCTCAACCCAGGACTCAATCTCACAACCCTGAGATCATGACCTGAACTGAAATCAAGAGTCAGATGCTTAACTAACTGAGCCACCCAGGTGCTCTGATAGTGATTCACATGTAAAACAGTGACTCTAGACAGAGACCTTAATTACCCCATGAATTAATTCAGTTAACTTAGATCATAGATCTAAATGTAAAATGCAAATCTACAAAGCTTCACGTTCCATGAAAGAAGACATTGGTAAGTTGGACTTCATTAATATTAAAACTTCCTCTCAGTGGAAGACATGGTTAAGTGCATGGGAAGACAAACCACGGAATGGCAGAAATTATTTCCAAAACACATTTCTGCTAGAGCACTGGTGTCCAAAATATCTTTTAAAGAACTCTTAAGATATGACAATAAGAAAACCAAAAAAGCCCTCAATTACAAAAAGGGCAAAAGATCTGAACAGATATCCCACCGAAGATGATGGCAAATAAACATCTGGAAAGATGCACCACAGAACATCTGGGAAATGCAGGTTAAAACAACATTGATGGGGCACCTCAGTGGCTCAGTTGGTTAAGCAACTGCTTTCAGCTCAGGTCATGATCCTGGAGTCCCAGGATCCAGCCCTGCATCAGTCTCCCTGCTCAGCGGGAAGCCTGCTTCTCCCTCTCTCACTCCCCTTGCTTGTGTTCCCTCTCTAGCTGTGTTTCTATCAAATAAATAAATAAAATATTTTTTTAAAAAAGAAGTCTCATTCATTGCTTTTGGGCTTGCAAAATGGTAGACCATTGGTGGTTTCTTGCACAACTGAACATACTCTTACTATAAGATCCAGTAGTCTTGCTCCTTGCTATTTGCCCAAATGAACTGAGAACCACACCAGAAAACCACACATGGATTTTCACAGCTGCTTTGTTCATAATTGTCAAAACTTGGAAGCAACCAACACGTCCTTCAGTAGGTGAATGGCTAATAATCTGTAGTCCATCCAGACAAGGGAATATTATTTGGTGCTGAAACAAAAGGAACTATCTAGTCATAAAACGCCATGGAGATGAAGTCCATGTATATTACGAAGAGACAGAAGCCAACCTGGAAAGGTTACATCCTGTATGAGTCCAACTATATAACACTCTAGAAAAGGCAAAACTACAGAGACAATAAGAAGATAGTGGTTTCCAGCGTTTGGGGATTGGGGAGGGCTGAACAGGCAGACCACAAAGTATTTTTAGGGCAATGAACCTACTCATATTATATTGTAACTGTGAACACATATATTATCACCCACTTGTCAAAATTCATTATTAACATTTGGGAACATCTGAGAACAGGGTCCCACCTCACTGTCACTCATGTGTGTCCACTTCTTAGAGCCTACACTCACTTTTGTGTGGGACACAGATGCTGTCAGGGTGGCAAAGATGCTTGGCTGACAGGACCTTATTAATAATTCTGATTGCTCTTCTCAATTGATCTCCTGTCCACAGCTTCCTTAATTATCATATTGATTAGGTAAGGTTCTCAAAAAAAAAAAAAAAGAAGAAAAAGGAGCAGTTTGCTCTTGTACTGGTAAATATCATGTTGACAGAGATGATTTATTATGAAAATTTCCAATGGAAATGTCCTCTGTCTATGTAATGCATCACCCAATGTTGGCCAATTAAACTCTGCCATTAAAACTAGTGAGTTGAAGAGCCCCTCAGAACCCCCATGTACATGGGGTGAGGGGGTTGCCAGTGCAGTGGCGATAAGGCAGAAGGGTCATAATTTGGCTGAAACATCAACGAACATCTGTCTGCTGACGGCTTGATGTGTCAGTCATCCACTGACATCCACTTACATTATCTTATTTAGACTTCAGAATAGTTCCGTGAGCTAAATATTACTACTTGCATTTTTTCAATGAGAATGAAGGCATGCGACTTCTCTGTTGACCTGTTGTAACTTTCTCAAAGCCACCTACCTTCCAACATTGGTGAAGACAGGATTTATTTTATTTAGGATTATTTATTTATTTATTTGAGAGAGAAAGAGATCACACAAGCAGGCAGAGGAACAGAGGGAGAAACAGACTCTCCACTGAGCAGGGGGCCTGATGTGGGACTCGATCCCAGGACCCTGAGAACATGATCTTAGCCAAAGGCAGACCTCTGACCAGCTGAGCCATCCAGGTACCCCCGAAGAAAAGATTTAAATACTGTCTTGCCTCTGTATCAACATGTAGGGATAGCCTTTGGTGGCAACAGGGAATTGCTTTTCCCCAGATTCTTGTCAGGGAGCACCATCTCTAATTCCTGGTCATGTATGTCCTATCTCATGCATCTGTGTTCATGGATAATGGTATGAAGAGTATTTGGTTCCCCAGCTGCTTCCAGCGGTCTCTCAGCTTCCTCCAGAACAGAGAGGACAGCATGCTCAGGACACACGAACCAGTCCGCTCTCTCCAACTGGATAGGTCTACTCAATGGCTGGCTTTGTATCAGTTTTGGATCATGGAATGAAGGACCTTGGTGGCACCTGCTGTGAATTATGTTTACAGTTGGGATATTGGTAAGGCAGTTGCTTATCACATGATGTGGGTTCCATTTATGAATTGTAAGCAGGGCACTGGAAGTTGACATCTAAAAGCTGGCAGTATTGGGATAGATGAGGATACATGAACAGAGACCCAGGCGCTGCGGAGGAGGAGGCTGTGGGAGGTGGGGTCACGGTCTTGATGCAACGTGGTTCCCAGAGAGAAGTTGAGGACGACCATCGGCCACAGAGAGAGATACAAAAAACCTTGAGCCCTGGAATTGGTGTGAGACTGAAGTGAGGAAAAACACATGGGTTTCTAAGTCAGAAAGCAGAAGTTCAACCCACGTGACTCAAGTTTCTGAGCTTCAGCTCTGCCCTATAACATAGGAATCAACACATAGGGTTGTCTTGAGGGTTAAATAAGCTCACACATGTGAGTCACCTGGAATGGCACATCGCAGAAGCTCAGAAAACATGGTAAAAATTCTCAAGAACAATCACATGGACTTGGTGTAGGATGTGGAGATCTGGGTCCTGGAGCAGAAAATCTGAATGTACCTCCACTTTTGTGGATTCTTCTCTCTGTTTTGGGGGCCCTACATCCTCTGCAATGGGTAGCAGGTCAGAAAATCCTTCCAGATACTTCCACCTCTTCTAATGATTCCTTCTGCTTCTTTTTGGAACTTGTCCACACTCAAGTTCAACCAGAACGGCAGCCGAAGAAAGCCATCCCTGAAATGCCAAAGCAGACAGGCCCTCTGAGAAACTTTCGTGCACAGTCAAATGCTGCAGTGGGAAAAACCCCAAAACAACAGAAGAATTGGGGTTTCCTTTGTGAGTTAGCTCCTGACACCAGTAATATTTCTTTGGGGTATTCTTGTATTTCAGATTACTTCCTCGTTTGTTTTATTTTGCTTGAATCTTCTCTTGTAAGCTAGGATCTGGAAAAAGTCATTCCTTTGAATCATTGAATTCCTCTGCTGTGGTAGTGTTTCCATATCTGTCCTTGGCAATTTGACTATACTGATTTTCTCTGGAAGAAAAAATAACTAGTTGGTCTAATTTTCTTTAATTATGGGAGATCTGGGTCTTAAATAAGAGACCATCAGGGCATCTGGGTCGTTAAGTGTCTGACTCTTGATTTCAGCTCAGGTTATGATCTCAGCATCGTGGGATCGAGCCCCACGTCAGGCTCCATACTTGATGGGGAGTCTGCTTGTCCCTCCCTCTCTGCTCTTCCTTCTGTTCTGTCTCTCTGTCTGAAATAAATGAATAAATAAGTAAATAAACAAACAAATAAATACAATCTTTTAAAAAATAAAAAATAAAATGACCATACAGTAAAAAACATACTGTTTGAGAAAAGAGAGGCGAATGCTCTCATTCTTTGTGTCTCACAGGAGAAAGAAGGGGATTTTGGTTTACTGGTTTCTCCTCTATAATAGCAAGTGTGGAGATAATTTCATATACATGAGCTCAATTTTGGGTCACAGCCTTCTGTGAAGTAGTTATCATAATTTTCATGTTCTTGATGAGGAAACAGGCCATAAGAGCCAAAAATTAAGATATGGAGGAAGAAGGACTTGGAGATAGGTCTGTTTGATTTTAAAACATGTTCATTTCTATTTCTATCTGTCGACAACAAATTAATACAGATCCTGTGATGTTATGAAAATTTTAGCTCAAACACATTTCTGTGAAGCATATGTTGATTGTGGAGCTCTGTGGGGTTTGTAAAAAGCGAAAACTTTACTCCCTGCCTCCCAGACCGTGCTTCTTCTTCCTGATTGCATTCATTTTCCTGTTTTCAGCAGAACTGTAGGCTCAATTATGGGTTTTATGAAACTCTAATCATTTTAGTGATCTGAGATGCTGGGGCTCCAACATCCTTCCTAGATGCTAGGATGAAGTGGGGTACAGGCTAGAGGCTAAGCTAGAGGGGCTGTTTTCCAGTGTGTGTCATGCCCATTCTGATTACATTGCATAAAATGAGGTTCTGTGGGGATCTATGCATAAGAAGGTCTGAGTGTGGGGGTCTGTGTGTAAGCAGGCCTGAGTGGGAGCTCTATACACAAGGAGGTCTTCATGTGGGGTCTACACATAAGGGAGTCAGCATGTGGGCTTTGTGTGTAAGTGGGTCCACATGTAGGGGTCTGTGTGTGGGGGTCTGTGTGCAAAGAGATGTATATACCTCTAGATATAAACAAAGTCCACTGTGTTGGTGAGAGGACTAGAGACTTTCAAAGGCTAGGCAGGGACCCTGTCAAACTTTGTGTTGGGAGGGGGCATTAAAATTCAACTTTGGGGAAAACTAGCTGAAAAGAAACATAATAGCGATGCATTTTCATGACATATCAAGAGGCAGATACCTTAGATCCTGTATCACTAATGGGCTTTCTCCTTGCCGTGAAGGTCAGAGAGGACTTTCCATGGCCAGCAGCCATGCTCAGAAATGTTGAACTTGAAACTCGTGCTCATTCCTTCTGTTCGACTGAGCTGAGTGTTTGTCCTTGGAGATCTGTCCAACTCTGGGGAGAGCCGAGGAGGCTTAGGACAGAAGCAGGAGCCTGTCCCTTCTGCAAGGGCAGTGGTGGTGAGACAAACTTGCATTGCGCAGTTTAGACTCCTGAAGGGTGGGAAATGGGCGGGATGATGTTGCTTAATGCTAGGTGCTGCCCTAGACTGCCACGTTGGGGAGATGCCAGTGTGTCAGATCATTAACTCCTCGGGGCACAGAGTACAACTAGAAGGCTCAGCTCTCCAGTGCGGAGGGTATCCATCTCCTTGCTGGGCAGACTGGCCCGGGGCTTAGCACAGGGACCCATAGCCCTTGTCATTGGAAGCAGCACTGAGTCGGCAGCCCGTATTGGGCTCAGGTCCTTGGAGGGGAGCCTTGCCAGTGAGGGGCACATCTACCCCTCCCAGACTGCTGGGGAGTCTTTGAGAAGTCTCATTAGCCTCAACGAAGTGCTTGCTGTTGGAGAACCCGGGATACATGAATCAGCCTCCTTGTCCCCTTTTTTAGTGCCTTGGGAGGAGGCTGGTGTCCCCTGGAATGCACTTCCTTGCCCCAGCAGCCCACCTGCCTCCCTGATCCTCCGTCATCTTCTTTGACTTCTCGTCTGTCTCCCAGAGCTGTGCATCTGACTTCAGTTTGCTGCCCTGTCCGGTCTCTTCCATCTGTCTCCTGCCTGCTGCCAGTGGCTTTCTTTACCCTGGATGCATTCCCATTTCTCTTCTCTCGCTGAGCTCTGACAGACCTGCATTTCAGCATGGAAGACCTCAGGTTTTTTTTCTTTCTTATTCCGTTGAGGGAACAAGAATGCACCTGTGCACCAATGAATTATTTTCTGCAAACGTTTTGCAATTAGAAATCAGCCATCAGAAAGTCCCTGGGATTTGGAATAATCACATGTATTCAGAGGGATATGGAGATGTCATCCTAATGCCTGTCCTTGGTGCCAGTTTGGATGCCCCAGGGCCTCCCCGGTGACAGGTGAGAGGACTAAGTCCCCTCTGTCCCTGCGGCTGCTCTGTGGAGTGTGGTGCACCTGCGGATTCACCTCCTGCAGTCCAGCCTACACAACCATGACTTGCTCTTGCGTTTTGACGGTGCTGTATTGATTTTAGCCTCTGTTTCTGATGTCTTCCCAAATTCTCCTAATGCTGCCCTTGGATCACTGGACAAAGATGGTCAGAACAGATGCCTCTCTGCCTGGCTCCCTGCCGTCCTTGTTTCGGGCCCTTCTGGAGATGCAGACAAAGTGCAGGGGAGCCCATGTCCTTGTACTTCCATGGCACCCATATGAGGGAGGCCACCAGTTACCATGTGACTTTGGAATGGTACTTGCAGGTCATTGCTCTTCGCGTCTTCAGTTAAGGAAACAGGGGGCTCTGTCTGCAGCCTTTTAACAAGTTCTCTGCTCAAAGGCACAGAAGAGGGTTGACAGTAATTACGGTAATTACATTTGGGTCCTGAGTCTGTTACATTGACTAGCTCTCCCTCAGCAGATTGCCCTTCCCTTCCCCCTGAGACCTAGGGCAGCTTCCTCTCCAGGACCCAGGTCATGCTGGGGCTGGTCGTGATCCCTGATCCCTGTCCCCACTGTGGGTGTGCTCTTAGCTTGATTGTGTGCGTCTGGGAACATTCTGTCTAGCGGGTGTCATCTGTTAGGAACCCTGGTCTCTTAGTCGGGACCAATGACACCTTTCCTCCTCTAAAATTAACTTCACGTTTATTGCTGAGCTCAAGGAAGCTGTAAGCTTCCACAGTAGCTAATTCTAGGAGCAGAGGTGCTCAGACGTGAGTTTGCCCTCTGACAGCCAATATAGTGGGGCCTGTGGAGGTCAAGAAACTCCAGAACATGACAGATTGAATCCAACTTGAACTTGTGTTGAGGGGGAAACAAGACAAAACAAAACTAAAATAGAAACCCATTGGTAGGAACTGAACTGTGTCCCCTCAAAAAGCTGATATTGAAGACTGAATTGGAGGTGGGGTCTTTAGGAGAGGTAGTTTAAATTAAATGGGGCCACCAGGTAGGGGCTGGAGCCCTCATGCAGTAGGACGGGTATCCTTATAAGAAGAGGAAGAGACACCAGAAGGTTCACAGAGAAAAGACAATGTGAAGACACTAACTCAGCCAGCACCTTGATCTGGGATGTCCAGCCTCCAGAACTGAAAGAAATATGTTTCTGTTATTTGGACACCACCCGGTCTGTGGTTCTTGTTCCAACAACCCAAGCAAATGAATATACCTGTCAACTTCTGGAATGCATCCATTCAAGATGTGTACCCTGAATTTGTGAGGGAGACACCTTAATTCCAGAGGACACCAGAGACACGATGCCTGACACGGTAGACTTGAGGGGCAGCTGGGGGATGCACATTTCCATGGATGAGTGGGTTTCGTGGACACTCATGGTTCTACAGGTTGAAAAGTCTCTGGGTATAATGTGATGGGCTTTCCACTCCAAAAAAAAAAAAAGAGTGGTGGTGATTTTTATAATTAACACAGTACCTGATACATTACAGAGAATTACTAAAGGTAAACTTAATCTGAATATATTCTTTTCTTCCTCTTCATGCACTTTTGCATTTTTCAAAGACAGGCACTGACCTGGCCTCACAAAATCAAATTAATGAATCTGACTCTCCTGACCCACCTCTCCCTGGGGATTTTCTTCAGTTTTTTTGACAGCAAAGACTCAGAAAAAGAAAGGAGTAACATTTTTGTGAGCATTAAGGAGGAGCTGAAACCAAGGGCACCTGGGTGCCTCAGTCAGTTAAGCATCTGCCTTCAGCTCAGGTCACGATCCTGGGGTCCTGGAATGGAGTCCCTCATCGGGCTCCCTGCTCTGCTGGGAGTCTGCTTCTCCCTCTGGCCCTCCCCCCCTGTTCAAGTTCATATTCTCTAAAATAAATAAAATCTTAAAAAAAAAGAAAGAAAAAAAAAATAAAGAGCTGAAATCAGAGTCAAGACCCCCTAAGGCTAATCCAGGAAGCTGTGAACAAGTGCATGGAAATCGTACCTCCATTTTGGAAAGACTTGATCACGTGGACAGTCTGCATGGTGCTCACCAGTGAGGAACAGGAAAAGGGAGGTAGCATCTGCAGAAAGGACCCTGGGACATGGAGCCCCTGGAGGGTGGGGGGGTAATTGACCTGGAAGAAACAACCCTATATTCGGATCCCAAACCTTTGTCTCTTAGTGGATGAGCCTCCATGAGAAGCATATCATCACCCCATTAAACCCCAAATGGGAATGAAAATAAAAATAATTATCTAGCATATATCCATTCACATTTTCTGCAATCACTCTGCAAAAGCTGAAATTAATATTCCTATTTGTATTGCTTTGGAAAAAGTGATAGGCTTGGAATAAACCATCAGTCCTGAACATCCTCAACGAGGAGGCCATCTGTAGCAGGTGCAGGGAGAGAGGACAGAGTACCACTTTGGAGGTGGAGCTCAGCTCCAGTGCTGATGCCTGGTGCAGCTTGTCCTGGTGCCCTCAGGGATATTAGCAGATCACTCTGAGGCTCAGTTTTCCATCCATAAAATGGAAACGTGACTTTGTTTCTAGCATCAGAGTATAATGAACTAGTTCAAAATCTCTCTGGTTCAATGCACATACAAAGGCTGGGTAAATAGAACAATGGAAACAAAAACTACTTCCAGAGCTGGGCTCAGGAGAAAGAAAGAATTGAGATGTTGGAGAAGGGAAGGTTTACAATCAGAGGCAAGAGCTCAAGACCTGGGCCCCTGAGTGGGGCAGTCAGTTGATGGTCTGACTCTTGGTTTCTGCTCAGGTCATGATCTCAGGGTGGTGGGATTGGCCCCATGTTGGGCTCCACACTAAGCATGGAACCCGCTTAAGATTCTCTCTCTCTCCCTCTCCTCCCTCCACTCACTTGATCTCTTTCTTTCTTGCAAATCAGTAAATAAAGCATTAAAAATAAATGAATAAAAGAGTTCAATACCTGGTGCTGTTGTCAGAGACCTGGCACGCTGGTCCCTGGCAACAGCTTCTGAGGAAGGGAGACCCACTGAGAAGCTGTGTGTCCATTGAGGCTGCCTTAGTGAGAGGCTGAAATGACCCACTGTGTGTAATGAGGACAAGAAATGGCTATAAAATTACCTGTGTGTGATAATATGCATAATGTATATTATATAATACATATATAATAATTATAAATATATGCTTCATGAATTTAAATTAAATATATATTTATCCGCTAATTTGATCCTTAGAAAATTTAAGAGGTCACAGCCACACAGTATTTTATGTTGTTAAGGCACAGAAATATTCAGTACAAGTATTGAATATATAGAAAATAAACCCACCACTTTCAGGAAACTCTAGGGCCTGAATAACTTGAGTAATGGGACTCAACTCTATATGTAAAACTTGAAATTTTCAATGGAAGAAAACTCAAGTAAAGAAAGAGTGTATAAAGGAGAGGAGGAAGAAAGGAATGGGGGAAAAGGAGAGATCCAAAGGAAAAATGGGAAATTGCTAATATTTAAAAAAATCTGGATGTATCAGTAGATATTTTTTCCTACTTCTGTAGGTTAAAATATTTCATATTAAAGGATTTCAAATAAGGGGCACCTGGGTGGTAGAGTTGGTTGAGTGTGTGGCTCCTAGTTTCAGCTCAGGTCATGATCTCAGGGTCGTGGAATCGAGTCCCACATCAGGCTCCCCGCTCAGCACAGAGGCTGCTTGAGACTCTCTCCTCTCTTCCTCCCTACCCCACACTATTTTTGTCTCTCTCTAAAATAAATAAATAAATCTTCTTAAAAAAGGATATCAATAAATAAATGGAGATACAAATACGCATTTTAAGAATTAGGATGATTATGTGTTTTATGTGTTATATATATCATGTAATGTGATATATATCATATCAGATATTAAATATATGCATATATATTTATGTACTTAGGAAATATATAAATGTGTCCTGTATGCCAAGTTGAGCACATAATCAGTGCATAACAAGAAAGGCTTTCCATCTCATAGTTTCGTACAGGAAAATGGCAACCGTCCTAAGTGTGTCTTCTTTTCTCTCCATGGCTATCACGCTCATAACCTACAGGTTAAGGTCTCAGTACCCTACACCCCTACTGGGTATAGACACCAAAGAGTCTTACTTCTGACTGACTGGCTGTAAATCGGGGTTCTCATGACCACCCGCTTGGGTTACATAGTTTCTTAGAATGGTTCCCAGAGCTCAGGGAACCACTTACTTTTGTTTACTGATTTATTGCCAAAGAGATAATAAAGGACACAGATGAGCAGCATGAGGAAGGGGTATGTAGGGCAAGTTCTGGAAAGTTCTCAAGTATAGGACATTCTGTCCCCCTGAAGCTGGGGGGAAACTCTGTACTTTTGGGATGTTTATGGAGGCTTCTTCACATGGTATAATCGGTTCCTAACTCACATCTCCAGTCCTTCTCTCTTCACTGAAGGATGAGATGTGGGGCAGAAAATGGCAAGCTTCTAATCATGGCTTGGTCCTTCTGGTCCCCAGCCCCCATCCAGGAGCCACCCAAGAGTCACCTCATTAGAATCAAAGACACTGCTGTCACCAAGACTATCCAAGAGATTTAGAGTTCTGTGCTAGGAATTAGAGCAGTGGCCGACACAAATACACATACATTCTTTTGCATATTTTTTTCACTGTGTTTAATATCTCCCCCCATATTTGTCTCTTACTTTCAAGGGTTTGAACTATGGCAACTTAGAATGTCCTTAAGAAAGCTCCACAGTGGACCAGACAGTGTGAGCTCCTGGGGAAGTCCTTCCGTGTGGCGAGGGCAGATGGTATATGGGTACCTGGAACGCCTGGAAACACAGCTCCGCTGCCCCCTCCCCAGTGACTTTGGCCAATGTCTTCAACTCTCCATGTATCCATTTCTCCTGTGCAAAAAAATGCTGTATTATGGCACCAACCTCCAAGAGCACAGTAAAGATTAAATTAGTTAATACATGAAAAACAGAGACTGCCTGGCACAGAGTAATCACTATGTCTCATTGGCGATTTGGAAACTCAAGTCCTGGAGTGAACTTATTTTCACAGATTTAGAGGAAAGTTCACAGTCAGCTTGCACCAGACATAGCCGGAAGAGAAAGGGGAACATGGCTGCAAAGACCCCATTCTTCTTCCACAGTCTCACTGTTCGCACTTTGTCCTCATGTTTAAATCTGGGTGTGCAACTGCCAGGTCTTGCCGCATTGTTCCAGCGCCTCGTCTCACATTGGGGTGGGAAATGAGTGGTGATACTACCCTCTAAGCTTCCAAATAGGAAAATAATCCCTTTCTCTGGGTCCAATACGGCAAAGCATAGTCAGCCCACTAAAAAAATGCTGTGCAGAGTAAATTCTGATCCATGATGCTTTATTTAGGGCTTTGCCTCTTCTGTTTCACTGGACTGGTCTTTGTCTCATATCCCAATGAAACACAATGCAATAAAAGAAAAAAGAAGAGAAGAAAGTTAAATAGAAAGAAGGGAAAGAGCCAGTGGTACTTTCCAAAACAGTCTGCACAGCCGAGGAGGACAGGTGGGTGGGCAGGGATACTGGGCAGCTCCCTGCAGAAGAGACCCATGACTGAAGAGTCTTCCAAGATGGCCTTCCCTTCTGGGCTTGCATTTTGTATGTGCTTTGCGTGGTGTGTGGGCAAGAGGCAGTGGTCCTGATTCAACCTTCTTTCTCAAGTCTGCTCTCTGAATATCATTGGGAGATACCACAAAACATTGCTCTGATAGTCCACAGATTCTTTGCCTGCACGAGGAGGCTGCATGTCTCTGTTGAGTGTAAGATCCAACAGGGTATGAAACCGATTAAAGCGGCGTGAAGACCCCTGGGGGGATCTTGTCCTCCCCAGGGAGATGGAAGAGTGCGCAGGACCCTTCTGTCCAGAAGGGAGCACAACACTGGCTCCTTTGAAGATACCCAGAAGATCACAACCATGTAGGTACAAGAGATCTTGCCCAAATCAGAGGCAGGAGGTCTGACGTTTGACAAATGCACTGAGTCACTCCTAACATTCTATGAAAGCCCTTCTTGAATTTTTTGGATGGGTTCTTTCCCCAATTAACCCCCTAAGGACTAGTCCTCCTGCTGAAGGCATCCCATCTCATAATCCGTGTTTATAACAATGAAAAATCCATCTCTGAATGAGGTTAATAGGATGAAAGTCATCCTACTAAGAGACATGAGACAGTCTCATGTCCAAGGAGTGCAAGGCATATTCGTCTGCTTTTGTGGGCTTAACTTGGCAGTTCACATCAACAGTAATGGGATTAGGAATTTAAATTCAAGGCAATGAACAAAAGACAGAACAAAAGACAAAAAATTCATGGAAGAAGAGAGTTTTCATAATGATGTGCATTAAACGTGTATATCAAACTAGAATTGCCATGGAAGAGATCTTGTTATTGGTGAGCAGGCTCATAAAATCTGAGCTATTTGTGGTCACCTGAGCCCTGTGATTGTGGAAATGGGAGCCTTGGCGGGTGTTTGAGCTCAGGGAAACTCTTTTTTCCCTAAGGAGGACTCATGAACAGCAACATCTGTTATTCATATATCACTGGAAGGAAACCTTTGTTTTCAGAAGACGAAACTCCAAGGTGAATCACCCTGCAGTAGGGAAAACATAGGTCTCAGCTAGATTATTTCCAGAAAAATAAACCACTAACCAAGATTACTGTGGTGATGTATCAACAAGGATTATTTGTGCAGTTAGGAAAGAAATGAGAAAATGACTTCTAAAAATATACTTCTCTCCAAGTGCCTACTTTATATTATTTTTCAAAAAATAACTGAAACTTCAAAATTAGAGTCCAGAAAAATGGAAATGTCTTTCCTTATGAGGACACAAGTCAGACTGGATTAGGGCTATCTGAAGCCTCATTTTAATTCACTATTTCTTTCAAGGTCCTGTCTCTGCACACAGACACATTTTGAGGTGCTGGGGGTTAGGATTTCAACTTGTTAGTTTTTGGAGCACACAATTCAGTCTGTCACTGGCCTATCAATCTATCCGTTTGTGAAGTGATATCTCACTGTGGTTTTGATTTACGTTTTCCTGATGATGAGTGATGTTGAAATTCTTGTCTGTGGGGGGGTGAAGAGGGAAAAGGAGACGTTCTGCAGAGTAGGGAACCTGATGTGGGACCTCATCCCAGAACCCTGAGGTCATGACCTGATCTGAAGGCAGACACTTAACCAACTTAGCCATCCAGATGCCCCCTGGGTGTCTGCTTTAGAGAAATGTCTGTTCATGTCCTCTGACCTCTTTTAAATTGGATTATTTGTTTTTGGAGTGTTGAGGTTTTTTTTTAAAGGTTTTATTTATTTATTTATTTGACAGAGAGTGATCACAAGTAGGCAGAAAGGCAGCAGAGAGAGAGGAGGAAGCAGGCTCCCTGCCAAGCAGAGAGCCTGATGCGGGCCTCGATCCCAGGACCCTGAGATTATGACCTGAGCTGAAGGCAGAAGCATTAACCCAGTGAACCACCCAGGCGCCAGGGTGTTGAATTTTATAAGTTCTTTATATATTTTGAATACTAACCTTTTATCATCTATGTCACTTGCAAATATCTTCTCCCATTATGTGGGTTGCCTTTTAGTTTTGTTGATTGTTTCCTTCGCTGTGCAAAAGCTTTTTATTTGGATGGAGTTCCACTAGTTTATTTTTGTTTTTATTTCCCTTGCCTCAGGAGACATATCTAGAAAAATGTTGCTATGGCTGATGTCAGAGAAATTATTGCGTATTCTTTTCTAGGATTTTTATGTTTTCAGGTCTCACATTTAGGTCCCTAATCCATTTTGGGTTTATTTTTGCACGTGGTATAAAAAGGGGTCCAGTTTCATTCTTCTGTATGTGTCTGTCCAATTTTCCCAATACTGGTTGAAGAGACTATCTTTTTCCCACTGGATATTCTTTCCCTCGTTGTCAAAGATTAATCGATCATATAATCGTGGCTCCGTTGCTGGCACTTCAGGTCCATTGATCAGGTCCATTGATCTATGTGTCTGTTTTTGTGCCAGTATCATATGTCTTGATCACTACAGCTTTGTAATGTAACTTGAGGTCCAGAATTATGATGCCTCCAACTTTGGCTTCCTTTTTTAAGGTTACTTTGACTCTCTGGGGTCTTTTGTGGTTCCATGCAAATTTTAGGATTGTTTGTTCTAGTTCTGTGAAAAATGATGGTGGTATATTGATAGAGATTGCCTTAAATCTATAGATTGCTTTGGGTGGTATAGATATTTTAGCAGTATTTGTTCTTCCAACCCATAGACATGGAATATCTTTCCATTTCTTCGTTTTGTCTTTCATTTCTTTCATTGATATTTTACAGTTTTCAGAGTACATATCTTCCTTCTCTTTAGTTAGATTTGTTCCTAGTTATCTTATTATTTTCGGTGGAATTTTAAATGGGGGGTGCTTTCTTAATTTCTCTTTCTGTTGCTTCATTATTGCTGCATAGAAATGTAATGGATTCCTGTATGTTGACTTTGTGTCCTGCAACTTTACTGAATTTGTTTATCAGTTCTAAAGGTTTTTTGCTGGATTCATGGATTTTCTATAGTGTCATGCTATTTGCCAATAGTAAAAATTTTGCTTCTTCCTTACAGATTTGGATGCTCTTTTCTCCCTTCCCTTACCTTCACTTCTTTTTGTCTGACTGCTATAGCTTGGACTTGCAGTACTATGTTGAATAAAAGTGGTGAGAGTGGACATCCTCGTCTTGTTCCTGACATTAAGGGAAATTTCTCAGTTTTTTGCCTTTAAGGATGATGTTAACTGTGTGTTTTCCATATATGGCTTTTATTATTTTGAGGTATGTTCCTTTTAAACCTACTTTGTTGAGAGTTTTTACCATGGTTGGATATTGTACTTTGTCAAATGCTTTTTCTACATCTACTCATATCCTTTGCACATTTTCAATTAGGTTATTTGACTTTATATTATTGAATTTCGAGAATAATTTATGTATTCTAGATGCCAGCCCCTTATCAGATGTGTGATTTTCAAATATTTCGATTCTGGACATTGTCTTGTATCCTTCTTGAGAATGTCCTTTCAAGAACAAAGATTTTTCATTTTGACTAAGTATAGTTTATCTTTTTACTTTGGTTGCTTGGGCTTTTGGTGTCATATCTAAGAAATCATTGGTAGACCAAGTTCACAGAGTTTTGTCCCTTATACTTCCTTAAAAGGATTTTATAGTCTTACTTCTTACATTTAGATCTATAATCCATTTGGGGTTAATGTTTGTATATGGTGGGAGGTAGAACTTCATTCTCTTGTGTATTGCTATCCACTTGTCCCAAGACCATATGTTGAAAATACTTCTTTCCTCATTGAATGGTCTTGGAATCCTTATTGAAAATGAACTGGCCATAAATGTGTGTGTTTATTTCTGGAATCCCTGTTCTATAAGATTGGTCTGTGTCTCCATCCTGATGCCAGTTTTACATTGTCATGATTATTATAACTTGTAGTATGTTTTGAAATCACAAAGTACTAGTCCTTGTACTTTATTCTTCTTTTTCAAGATTGTTTTGGTTATTATTACTCCTTTTCAATTAAATTTTAGAACCAGCTTATTAAGTTCTATACTGAATTCTGCTGAATTATGATAGAAATTGTGTTATGTCTGAGATCATATTTGGGAAATACTTATGTCTTAAGAATATTAACTCTTCCTAATCATGAACATGAGATATTTTTCCTATTTCTTGAGACCTTCTTTAATTTCATCTTTCTTTTTTTTAAATAATGTATTTAATTTTATTTTTTCAGTGTTCCAAGATTCATTGTTAATTTCTTTTAACAATATTTTGTGGGTTTTAGATTATGGTTTTCATACTTTTTGTTAAATTTATTTCTGAGCATTTTATTATTTTTTATATTATTATAAATTGAATTATTTTCTTAATTTCACTTATGGATGGTTCATTGTGAATACAGAAATATAATTTTGCATAATGATCCTGAATCCTACAGCCTATTGAATTCATTAGTTCTAATAGTTCTTTGGTGGATTCCTTAGAAATTTCTAGATGCATGATCATGAGACCTGTGAGTGGAGATGGCTTTTCTTTTCCCATTCCAATCTGGATGCCTGTGATTTCTTTTTCTACCATATTTGCCTTTGTTAAGACCCCCAAAACATTTTGAAATCAAGTGGTGAGAGTGGACAGCCTTTCTTTTTCCTGACCTTATAATCCTAGTATTAACCGCCAGCCATTCATGTGGAGTAGGATGTTTGTTGTGGGTATTTTTATGTATGTCTCCTAACAGACTGAGGTAGTTCCCTTCTATTTCTACTATATTAATTTGGGGGGGTTGTTTTGATTTTGTTATTTCTGTTTTTGTTTTTGTTTTTATGAAAGGGTGTTGGAGCAGATGCTGGCTCAGAAGTTGTTGTAAACACAACTTCTGGTCACTATCACGGGAACTTTTGTTGTTACATGTTACTGACCTCCTGTATATATGTTCCTGTTTCTTTGCATTTTTCATAATTTATTGTTGCCACCTGGACACTTTAAATAATATATTGTAGCAAACCTGTACCTTCTAACTTGCTATCATTATTTGTCTCATTGTTTATTGACCAGCTGACTTATTTTCATGAAGTTTATGTCTCCGTAGTAGGAAGCCCCCGAGTCTGCTTCTGAGAGGGATCGCTCTTAGGCGCAGGCACTGTCACTCTGGGATGACAGTGGTTTGATGAGGGCTTCCTCTACCTTTTCCTTTGCATGACTACCTGCCTTCAGGGGCTGCATCTCATGGTTGGTAACCTCTGCCTTAGGAATGAGCCAAGGTGAGGGTAAGGGAACCCCCAGTGTTCTCAGCGCTCTTGCCATACAGAGAGAGTCTCAGCTCACAAGGGGAAGTTGGGTGGAAAAAGGAATCTGTGATACTTCAGCTGCACTTGCCCAGAGTGTAACTTGGGCAACGAGTGGCTAGGGGACAGAATGAGAAATGCTGATGTCCTACCCCTCCTGGGAAGGTATTACAGCCCTTGACTTGTAGCTGGGGGAATGGGAGACAGCAGCTGTAGTCTGCACCATCTAGAGTGGAGCTTCTTTTACACTGAACTTGAGAGAAGGTGAAGGAGAGGTCATGGTTCTAATGCGAGGCTCAGTGTTGTTACCGGGTGATAGTAGATTTTCTTAAGTAATTGTTTCTTCAATTACTGTATATCCTTAGGACAATTTCTAGACCCATTTTTTAAAATACTTTTTTATATACTTTTTAAAAAATGCTTTTTACAAGTTTCACCAAGGATTTTTGGGCTGAGATGTCTTCATACTGCCATTCTGGGAGTGGAATTCACCAGCCTTACTTCGAAAAAAAAAATTTTTTTGTCCTTATTTTTTACTGACTTTTTTTACTACTGCTAAGATTGTCATAAACTTTTTGTCTTCACTTCCAGTGATTTGACATAGCTGACTCTGTCCTGGGCATGAAGGCCATTAGAGTGAGATGCCCATTAGACCCTTTTATCACTGGATGGATTTCGTTTACATGGCAACTATGTTTGCCATTTGCCATCTATTGCTAGATACCAAAGTACCACAGACTTGGTGTCTTAACAGGATCCACATTTAGTGTTGCATAGTTTCTGGGTGTCACTCCTCCAAGTATGACTTAACTGGATCCTTTGCTTATTTATCTTTCACAAGACTCCAAGCAACCTGTTGGTCATGGCTGTGGTTTTCTCTCAGGGTCACTTCTGAGCTCCTGTGGTGTTTACAGTTGACAGTTCCTTGTCAGTTGTAAGCCAGAGGGGCTTGAGTTCCTGGCTGCCATTGGCTGGGGCCATCTTGCGTTCCTTGTTATGTGGGCCTTTCCATCAGAAGCTTGCAGCACAGCAGTTTGCTTCATCAAATTAGCAAGTGAGAGGGAATCTTCTAGCAAGCTGTAATCATCATATGTGGTCATGGAGTGACATCCCCCTCTGCTGTATTCAAAAGCAGGTTGCCAGTCCTGGCCACACTCAGGGGGTGGAGAACGTGACTTCAAAGAGTTGGAGACTTGGAAGCAAATTTAGAGTTGTTCTGCCGTCATTGAGAGGGTTCTCTTTCTGCCTTGATCCAGAGAGAATGACACTTCCGGAGAGAAAGGTCCTCAGAAATCTACTTA
Organism: Spilogale gracilis; assembly: GCA_004023965.1. Taxonomy (NCBI): domain Eukaryota; kingdom Metazoa; phylum Chordata; class Mammalia; order Carnivora; family Mephitidae; genus Spilogale; species Spilogale gracilis. The sequence goes on from PITA01007332.1 coordinate 72,493, forward strand.
AGTCTTAGGAATTTTCCTCAGACTTCTCTCTTTCCATAACTTCTGGTCATCAGTCTATTTTAGTTATTTTCCTACCACTTCCCAGCCTCTTTCTCTGACCCATTATGGGTGTGGCTTCTCTCCTGTCTTTCATATGAATACATTTTTCCTGGGGTTCTGCCTTTGTTCTTCTGTCTTTCTCAACCATATGAATTCCTCAATGACCATTCTCTGAGCATCTGTGAAGAGGTAGCCTCAGTGTACATCGTTGTCTCTCATCTTCTCTCATCTCCTCATCTGTATTTGCCACCACCTGACAGGTGGCACTTGGCTATCCTTCAGGCTTCTCTAACGTAGTATTTCCAAAATGAACACAACAACCTGCAGGGGCAGATATTTCTGTTATCTGAATGACCAGACAGCTTAGAGTCCATGGACCCCCTTCGCCTGGTGAGTCACTAAAGACCTCTGTATTCCCTTCCTAAATCTCCTGTGTTCATATTCATGTGCATGTGTGCAAGTGTGCATGTGTCCCCTAAGAATCTGTGAGGAGTTATAATCCACATCACAACTCTTTTCAGAAACTTTTGATATCACTTAACTGACAGCATGGTTCCAAGTCCCTTGGGTGACAACTAAAGCCCTCCCCACTGTTTACAATGTTCCTTTGCAAAATCAGCTCCTGCCTCCTTCCTCACTTTCACAGCTCCTCCTCTCCTCTAATTGTCCTAATGAGTGTGTGACTTCATCACCACACTATAGAGTTTATTCCTTAATAGTACCACTCATGCACTATTACTCAACACTATATCATCTGATAAGGATCCTATTCATCAGAAGGACAACATAAGACCAAAAAGTATAGGAATTATATATATGTAGATATTAAAGATTTATATTAAATATGTATATTTAATAATAGTGAAGATTTATATAATATATAAAAATACTATATATAAGTAAATATATACATATTAAAGAACAGTAAAGTGAAAATTCATGTAACCATTAACAAGATTAAAAGACAGTTACTACCAGAGGTACACCCCCTATATGCTATTCCCAAATTGTGTCCCCTCACTACCAATCTCTGAGAAATAGTTTGACGTTTTTAGTAAATAGTCTCTTGCTATTTGTAAATACACTTTTATCAACTGTGCATGACTGTCTAAAGACATGATGTGCTATCTTGCATGGTTTTGAAATGCATATGAATGTAATCATACACAGATATTTTTCTGACTTGCTTACTTTGTTCAAAAATGTCTAAGGTTGCTCTGTGTGGATGCCCATGGTTGTTATTACCAAACTTTTTATTGCTTTGTAACATTCCATTGTACAACATGCTACAAAAATACTGTCAATGGAGATTTAAGTTGTTTCTATGTTTTGGTTGGTATGAACAGTACTGGATCTGTACTTGTTCAGAGATGCAAGGTTTTCTTTAAGAAATGTACCTAGATGAAAATTTTCTGGATTGAAGAACATGTAAGTATTAGTTTCTGCCAAAATGTAGTTGTACAATTGATAGTTGCCATCATTCCACATTCTAACAATTGTTTGTGAAAGAGGTCTTAATTTTTGCCATCTATGATAGTTGCCATCATTCCACATTCTAACAATTGTTTGTAAAAGAGGTCTTAATTTTTGCCAACTGGTGTCTGACTGCATTTGTAATTTGTGTTCTCATGCTTATAAATAATATTAAGCATATTTTCAGGGGACCGAGTGGCACAGTCACTTATGTGTTTGACTCTTGATTTTGGCTCAGGTCATAATCTCAGGGCCATGAGACATAACCTCAGGTTGGGCTCTGTGCTGGGCATGTAGCCTGCTTGTGTAGATTCTCTCTCTCCCTCTCTGCCTCTAACCTTAATCCCTACCTAAAAAAAAAAAATAAAATAAAATTTAGCTGTTTAGTCCACCTGGAATCAGTGTAGGAAAGTGGTTTGACTTCCTTTTTGCCCATGTGGATACATGTTATCCCGTCCCAGTTGATTAACATGTCTATAATTTCCCCTCAGTGTGCCCTAGTACCTATGCCATCCATGTGTTTCTGGGATCTCTAATCCCTTTGAGCTAAATCCAACTTATGCTCCTCTACGATAGTGTCAAAATAACCTTAATTTAAGTGGAGCTAATCTCTTCACTTCATCCTGTTTTTGTTGTTGTTGTTCGTTTTTTTCAACTATCTCAGAGTTTTAGAAGTACAGAGACATTTTGGAATTTTTTGGCCATGCTCTTCCCAACTGCCACACCCCGCACCCAAAAAAACCCTAGTCAATAAGCAATAGAAAAGCAAAACAAAACACAGAGCCTTGGGGTTTGATGAAGATGACATTAACTCTATCAATCAAATCATAGGAAAGTTGAATTTTTGAAATATTGAGTCTTCCAATGCATAAACTTGATTTTCTGCCACATGTACATTACCTTATATAGATTTGTATACTTTTCCATAATAACATTTAATATTATCAGTAAAGGTCTCCATAAAAATCTTGCAAATATTTTGTTAGATTTATTTCTAGATATTTTTGATGTTATTAAAATTCTATCTTTTAAAAAACTTTTCTAATATATAAGAACATAAAAGATTTTTGAATATTACTTTTATATTCTGTTTTCTTATATATTTTTATTCACTCACATTTTATTTAGAGACTTTTACATTTTCTATTATGCAACCAAATCATCTGTAAAAAGTTAGGTTTTTTTTTTCCTTTCTGATTCACATACATATACAGATATTTTTTGTGCCCTACAGCACTGACTAAATCATTTAGTATACCCTTACATGGCAAGGATAACTGGACACTCTTATCTTGTTCCTTAATCTCAAAGTTAGCTTTTGTGTCGATAGCCTTTATCAGGTCAAGGAAGTACTTTGGTTTTTATTTTGGTTCACTGGGTCATTAATTTGCCTGTGTCTGTTAATCTCAAATGAAGTTTGTGTTTTATTGAATGCTTTTATTTAATCTGTTGAGATGGCAAAAACATTTGGAGACCCTACTCTGTTAGTGTTGATAATATTAATTGACTTTTTAAAATGTCAAATCCATATTACTTTTCTGGAGTAAACCTGGCCTGATTGTGATACATCATCCTTTTAATACACTGCTGTGTTTGGTTTGTTAATATTAGGTGTAGGGTTTTGTATCCATATTCATAAGTGATACCATTGGCCTTTCTTGAACTGTGTTTTATTTATCCTGCTTACGGGCTCTGATTTACAACGAGCCTACTAAAAATCAGTTCAAAGTAGATAAACGTAAATTGCTAAAGAAGTGCTTGACTTTCATTAATTTGAGAGATTAATAGACGTACGAGGACTGGCTCAGCAATAACAGGTGTATTAAGCATGCAGAGTGGATGCTGGCCGAAGTATGAGCATGTGTCTTGAACTACTGAATGTAATTTGAGTTACAACTTCCTGGGCCTGCAAAGGTCTGAACGAAACTGCCACTCTTGGAAAGTCATCATTGATTTCCACGTCTGCAGGAGGAGCTCAAGTGCCCTGTGTCACTGAGAGCCAGGCTGAGGGAGTTAGCGCGTATGCGGTGTCTCCAGTGCAAGTGCACTGGGGCAGACAGATCAGGCGGCTTAAGCACCTGGTAACACGTCTCCTTACTGTGAAAGGGAACTGATTGTAAAACAACACTCTGTGTGAATATGCCCTCCAACTAACAGTTAACTTTTATTTTATTATTTTTTTAAAATATTTTATTTATTTATTTCAGATAGAGAGAGTGAGCAAAGGAGAGAGAGCGAGCAGGAGAAGGTGGGAGGAGCAGAGGGAGAAGCAGACTCCCTGCAGGACTCATCCTAGGACCCTGGGATCATAACCTGAGTCGAGAGCAGACACTTACCGGGACACTTACCCAACAGTTAACTTCTAGAAATTTTCTTCCTAGGGAGATATTTGGAAAAGTTGTAAAATCTCAAAACCATAAAACCAGAAATATTTAGAATTCAACCATTTAAATCTTTCCCTCATCACTCATTCATTCATTTACTTATTCCTGTGTTCAGGGAGCACCATAGAAACATGGGGTGTGGACAGTTATTTACGTATCTTCATCCGATTGCCTTTTGTCGCAGTGATACCTCTTTCTTGCCTTTAGCTCTGACTGGTGTATGCTTCCTAAGTAGTATTGCTTTAGTCTTTTTGGTGAGTCAAATCTGTTCCACACTTGCTTTTATTCTCTAGGGCAGAGGTGTGGTCGTTTTGTTGGTGCTTATAGTCTTGGAGTGTATCTGAGTATCCAATTGCTCCTTAGGTAGACTTCCAGTTAATCGTCCTATGTAAGTGGGCACTGTCCATGGAGTACCTGAGGCTCCCATTTTCCACATATCCCAAAATCCTGAAGAGTGATCAGTGTCCTTGTATTAATTCATTCACCCACCACCACACATCTCAAGCATTTGGCCATCCCCCAACTCATCTTCCAATATTCTCTGCCTTTCTCATGCTGTTGTCATGCATCCAAGTGTTTCCCATCTTTATGACATCTCTAACCATTGTCATCCCTCCACATCTCTTTGTTCTTTCTGTAGGAAAGATCTTATATTCCTTAGCTATCATTTCATAGTGCTTTGCACATGCAAAAACTTTAAAGTATACACAGAAGGGCTCAGTTCCATTACCACCTCTGATGAGTTTTAAGCAGAAGAGGGAACTGATTTAATATGCATTTTAAAAAGATTTTATTTATTTATTTGACACAGAAAGAGAGATCACAAGTAGGCAGAGAGGCAGGCAGAGAGAGAGGAGGAAGCAGGCTCCCTGCAGAGCAGAGAGCCTGATACGGGCCTCGATCCCAGAACCCTGAGATCATGACCTGAGCTGAAGGCAGAGGCTTTAACCCACTGAGCCACTTAGGCGCCCTATTTGCATTTTAAAACATTTCTCTGGGTGGCATGTAGAACTTATTGGAGCTGGAGCACAAGGGTAGAAGTGTGGAGATGAGTGAGGAAATCATTTCAATATTCCAGATAAGAAAAATGCTGGCTTTTCTTTGGATCTTAGAAAAGGAGATGAGGAAAAGCAGATCGTTTCATTTGGGAAGTATTTGGGATTTGAAAGGAAGTCTAGAACATCATGAATCCATAAAAGGACAGAAGTCGCAAAGCAAATGCCCACTTCTCAATATCAGGAGATAAGTCCAGAAACTTACAGCTCAGATGTGTGTCAGGGAGACATACACTCATACGACTGCTTAAAAGGTTATTTCAACAAGATACCGGTGGCTGAGTATGGTCTAACATGAGAGTCAGGAACCCCTGGGTCTCCACTTATCATGGCTTTAACCTCCAGGAACCCCACTGTGTTCTCAGTCCAGACCCAGAAAGACCTCAGCACTGTTGCTTTGGCAGAGGAAGGGCAAATGTACATTGTGGAATATCTCAAGAGCATGCCTCATAACAAAGACATAGACTCTAGGGAAAAGGTTATCTGAGATTCATCCCACCTGGAGGAAGGACATTTCTCTTACTCCAGTCCCCTTATCTTTCAATTCTCAATTAAGAGGACAAAGAAAGAGCTAAGAGAGATTTGTGAAGTCAGAGCCCAGGAACACAGTCTCCTGTAGTACCAAAATATAATCCTAAGGTCATAGAACTTTTCCCTCCCTGCTCCTTACCATCACGCCAAGGCCCCAGCTTATAACACAGATTACACTAGAAAGAGCTGAAATAAACTTATGTAATCCAAAGAGGAAGTCTCAAGGAAGCTCAAGAACATGACAGGAGGCACAGACAAGGATGCTAAATGAAGATGGGAAGTTTCAGACATTTATACCTACAACAAATATTAAACCAGCCAGACTCTTGGTCCAATTAACATAAATCTAAACACTTGCCTTCATTCCTGTATGCAATGCAACATATTCCACTTTCAACAAAAGTTATAAAGCATGTCAAAAGGCAAGAAAAAAATTCCACAATATGAAGAGACAAAGCAAGCTTTAGAAACAGTTAGAATAATCAGTACTATATCTTGGCTAATTGAATTTAAATTAAAAAATGAAGAGAATAATCAGACAGGGAATTTTAAAATAAAATAAGTATTCTTTTTTTTTTTTTTTTACAGATTTTATTTATTTATTTGACATAGAGAAATACAGCTAGAGAGGGAACACAAGCAGAGGGAGTGAGAGAGGGAGAAGCAGGCCTTCCACAGAGCAGGAAGCCCAATGGGGGCTCGATCCTGGGTCTCTGGGATCATGACCTGAGCCGAAGGCAGTTGCTTAACCAACTGAGCCACCCAGGCTCCCCCAAAATAAGTATTCTTAAATGTAGAGGACTTTAAGGAAGAAAGTAAGCAACATTCAAGAACAGAAGGGGAATGTAAATTCAGGGATGGAAAGTCTAAGAAAGAATCAAAAGGAAATACTAAAATCCCAAACTCTGTAACTCTAACGAAGAATGCTTTCAATGAGTTTATCATTGGGCTATACACTAAAAATACAAATATAAAAAAGAAAGTGGAGAAAAAGAATAAAATATCTAAAAATTATGGGATGTTTTCAAAAGGTGTACCATATATGTAATTAGAATACATGAGAAGTAAGAGAGAGTGCAACTGAAGAAATCTGGAAGAAATAATGGCCAAGAACTTTCCAAAACTAAAGGTAGACATTAAGAGAAAGATCCAGGATGCTTAGAGAACACCAAGCAGGATAAATAAATAACAAAAACTCTATACCAAGGCATATTATATTCAAAACTTAAAAAACAAGAACAAAGACAAAAACAAAAACAAAATAAAACAAAACAACAGACTAAAGGGAAATCTTGAAGGAAACCACAGTGGGTAGGTGCATTACCTATAGAGAACAAAGGTAAAAATTGCCATGAGTTCTCATTAGAAACCATGCGAAAAAAAGGTGAGTGGGGTAAATATGAAATTTTCTAAAGGAAAATACTACCAGTTCAAAATTCTATATGTAGTGAAAGTAGCCTTCACAGTGAAGAGAAAATTAAGAATTCCTCAGGTAATTAAACACTGACAGAATTCATCATCAGCAGATCTGTTTTATAAGACATGTTAAAATAAATTCTTCAGTGCAAAGGAAAATTAGATCAGAAACTTGAGCTACAGAAAGGGAAATCGTTGAAGAAAGAACATAAGAAGATAAAATAAAATCTGTATTACTAAAGTTCTTAACTGATGTAAAGATAACTGTTTGAAGTAATAATAATAACAATATACTGGGGGCTTAGGGCATAGAGATAAATGAAATGAATCATAGTAATGCCATAAAGGATGGGAAGAATTGGGAGTAATCTGTTAGAAGGTAAAAATGCTACATCTGATATGATATAGAATTTTTTAGATAAGGATTTAGATGAGCTCAAATTGTATATTATAAATTCAAGGGCAACCACTAAAAAAGTAAAAATAAAATACAACTGCTATGCTAATAGAAGAGATAAAATGAAATCATATAATAGGTTGAATTACAATCACAAAAAGCAGAGAAGAGGGTGGAGAAAACAAAAGCTGCATGAATAGAAAGGAAGTGGAAATATGGTAGATATTGATCCAACTACATCAATAATTATTTTGTATATCGATGTCCTAATTATGCAAATTAAACAATGTACCAGTTAAAAGAAGACTAGTGAACAGATAAGACAGAACTTCATGTTGTTTAGGATAAAACCTGTCTTTTTTATTTTATTTTATTTTATTTTATTTTATTTTATTTTATTTTATTTTATTTTATTTTATTTTTTACTTTATTAGTTTATCTTGTTTGGTTTGGTTTGTTTTAAAGATTTTATCTATTTGAGGGAAAGGGGGGAGGGACACAGGAAGAGGGACAAGTAGACTCCATGATGAGCAGGGAGCCTGACACAGGGCTTGATCTCATGACCCTGATATCATGACCCTGAGCCCAAATCAGGAGTTAGACACTTAGACTGATCCATCCAGGTGCTCCTAGGAGAAACCTAGATGTTAAGCTCAGGTAAGAAGTAAATTAATGTTTAAGACACACCTTAATTGCAGAAATCAAAGAGGTCTGGAGTGCTATATTGATCTCAAACATAGCACACTGTAAAGGATGAAAGTTATCGGGGACAAACAAGGCATTAACATGTGTGCATCTGACCACAGAAGCAATAACTGGAAAAGGAAAAAGAAAAAAAAAAGAAAAAATAGGTGAATCCAGTATTCTAGTAACAGATTTGAATATCCTCTCTTGAGTAATTGATAGAACAAATGGAGAGGAAATCAGTTAGGATAGGGTTGACATAAGCAGTATAGCAATCAATTTGATCTAATTGATATTCATAAAATACCCTATCCAACGACAGCATAATATACACTTCTTAAGCTTGCGTGAACTAGTCAAACAGCCAACATCCTGGTTCACAAGACACCCTAACAAATTTAAAAGAACAGAGATAGTAGTAACTATATTCTCAGACCACAGTGGAATTAAAGTGGAAATCACCAACATAACAATAGCTGGAAAATCCACAATTCACTGGAGATTAAACAACACACTTCTAAACAACACCTGGGTGAAAGAAGACGGCTCAAGATAGTGCTGGGTGTGATATGCAACTAATGAATCACCGAACACTACATCGAAAACTAATGATGTACTCTATATTGGTTAACCAAACATAATAATAAAAAAATAGTAGAATAAAATAAAATAGAGAAAACTTTTTAAAAATAAAAAGTACTTTGAACTAAGTGAAATGAATATACAACTTATCAGAATTTAGGGGAGACAGTGAAAGTAGTGTTTTACTTAGAATTTTATAATACCAGTTGCATATCTCAGGAAAGGAGAAATAGATAAAATGAATAATCTAAGCTTTCATTTTACAGAACCAGTGAATGAGTGGAGCAATTTATGGTAAAGGAAGGAAAAGAATATAAAAATGTAAATTAAAATGGAAATCAATGAAACTAAAAACAGGAAAACACTAGAGAAAATCAATAGAACAAAAAACTGGTCAATAAAGTGATAAAATTCTCGTCCACCTTATGAAGAAAAAAAGAGATATGACACAGATTTTTAATAGCAAAACTGAAAGGGATCTCATCACTACTGATTCCATGGATATTAAAAGTTTAATAAATACAATAAACAACTCTCTCCCTATTAATTTGATTACCTAGATGAAATGCAACAATTTCTTGCAATAAAGAACTTTCCAAAATTTACACAAGGAGAAGTAGATCATGAGAAAACAACTAAATCTATGAAAGAATTTAAATTAATAATTACTAGCCTTCCAAAAGAGAAATAATTAGGTCCAGTGGTTTCACAGGTAAGTATTACCAAGCTTTTAAAGAATTTATGATAGCAATTCTCCACAATATTTTCCAGGAAATAGAACAAAGGGATCACTTTTTAATTCATTGCATGAGGTCAGCATTACACTAACACTAAAACCAAATAAAGACATTATGAGAAAGAACTCTGTAAATGAGTATTTCTCATGAAAATCAATCCAAAAAAGCTTCAACAAACTATTAACCAATCAAACCTAATAATGTGCACAAATAATTATCCAGTAAATATACCAAGAATGATTTATCCAAATTAGGCTGGCTCAATATTTGAAATTTCATCCACTACTTCACCAGAATGCAGAGGAAATATAACACAATTTTTTCTATAGATGAAGAAAAAGCATTTGACAAAATTCAACACTGAATTATCATAAAAACTCTCAGCAAAATAGAAATTGAAAAAACCTTTCCCAACTCGATAAAGAATATCTACAAAAATATACAGGTAACTGTTAATAGGGAGAAATTAGATATTTTCCCACTAAGAGAAGGAACAAGGAAAGGATGACACCCACCACTGTGATTTAAGATTGTGCCAGAAGTCCTAGCTAGTATAAAAAGTCAAGAAAAATAAATAAAAGGTACACAAGTTGAAAAGGAAGAGACATAACAGCCGCCTCTCTTTAAATGACATGATTATGCAGGAAATTCCAAACAATACTGAGAAAATATTCTGGAACTAATTAATAATCAAATATAAAAAAAGTCATGAGAGACAAAGTTATACACAAGTTGGCTGCCTTCCTGTGTATCGACAATGGACAGTTGGAATTTGAAATGAAAACAAAAAACAAAAACAGCATCATTTGCAATAGCACCAAAGAACCAAAACAGTTATAAATCTGAAAAATTACATATGGGATCTATATGTGGAAAACTACAAAACTCTGAGTACTGAACTTAAAAAATCTAAATACGGGGAAGATATTCTGTGTTCATAGATTGAGACTCAACCTTGGTAACCTTTTAATTTTTTTCAGTGTGAACTATGGATTCAGCACCATCTCAACAAAATCCCATAAAGATATTTTGAAGATATAGAGAAACTGCTTTTTCTAGTTTATATGGAAGGACAAAAGACCTGGAAAAGCCAGCATCATACTGTAGAAGAAGAACAAAGTTGAAGGATTTACCCATTTTCAAGACTTACTTTTAAAGCTACAGAAAGTAAAACAGCATGGTAGTGGAGGAGGTGTAGACAAATGGACCGATGCAACAAAACAGAGCCTGCCATGCCCCTCCCCCACTGACAATGCAGCAAGGACACTTAATGGAGAAAGGATATTTTATCCAAATGGTGTTGACAAAATTGGATATAAATATGCAAAAAAAATGTGCAGAAAATGAACCCAAACACAGATCTTACAATTTTCACAGATATTAACTCAAAATCAATCATAGACCTGAAAGTAAAATGCAAAAATCTAAGAGTTATGGAAGAAAAAAAATAGAAATCAAAGCGAGCTCAAGTTTGGCAATATTTTAGCAACAACACTGAAAGCAAAGTGCAATAAAGAAGAAGTGTTCAGTTGTATTTTATTAA